>JAZGTK010019980.1:0-11169 GCA_036877625.1 Ambastaia sidthimunki
AAAATCATTTTTGACAAACATGTTTCTTTTGGGCCTGAGAGGCTGTCTGTAGAACTTGAATTATATTTAACACAGAATGGCTTCCTTTGAAGATAACACGAAACATTGTTTTCAAGACTAAACTTCTATAAATGACTGATTAATGAGTGAAACAGAATATTCATCTGGAAATTATCTTGATTTGATTGGATCGTACAGCTTTGATTGCTTAATGTTATTTTGATGATAGAGTAAAAACCGTTTCCTGTTTCTCTAGAATAGCATGTGCTGACGATTCCTTCACAATAGCCGTTGCATCAGATTGTGCTGTAAAATCTCGGTGATCACGAAACACATAAAAACATAAATGTCAGATGAGCCTTGATTTCATTAAACAGAAATTGATAGGATTGTGAAAAGTAGAGAAATTTAAAAATCATAATTAGAAATTTGATCATCTTTTACTGCTCTGTGATGGTGGAGGATTAATAAAGGGCTGGATTGGCTCAGTTTACCCTGTGCTGAGGTCATCACATATCAACACGGCCCACGTTGCACTGCTCTGCCCCTGCGTAGGGAGCTCATGCCTGTTCTTTGAGAGACTTAACAATTGACTGCTTTGTTGCCTGAAGCCAGAAACATAATTCACGCAAGTATTCAAACACAGAGACAAATCCTTGCCTAGTGCATTGTGGGACTGTTGTCTGTCCGATTACACTAGATGAGCTACATATATATTCAGATAGCTAGATATTAGTCATATTTACTCCTTATCCGGAAATGTCTGTGTTCACAAATATGTGTCAGTGTTTTGCACACTGATGCTCACAGGGTTGTATTATTATTTGTGAGATTATTTTCAAGAATTCAGCTCTGTATAAAATAATTTGTGACTAATGTTTTCCTGTTTTTTTTTTAACCAGTTTGTCCTAGTTAAAGCATTCTCGGTGTACAGAATGATTAGGGCCCAGGATGTAGCCGTGAGGTTCTCCTGAGATTGCTTAACTATGTGCTTATTTAGTGCAAATCTCATCAACTGGTGATTATTAGACCCTGTTTTGGTTTGAGGGGGACCGATTGTAAATCTTTTGTACCACTGTGCCTTTCTTACTTACAATGATTTACCTGCTAAACTCAAAATACAAGAATGGAAACTTGTTTTCCACTCTGTCTGTAGTGATATACTGTGTGTGTGTGTTTGTGTGTGTGGTTATAACAGAAATTGTGTGTGTGTTTGTGGTTATAACAGAGATTGTGTGTGTGTGTGTGCGGTTATAACAGAGATTGTGTGTGTGTGTGTGTGTGTGGTTTCTGGTGATATCTGTCTGGGGTTCAGACTTTCTAAAGGAATTCAATTAGCTGGAACGGTTTGTTTCCTCACAGTCCCCAGAGCCAAAACTGAATCACACAGACACTGTCTGCCTCATCACACACCTTCCCCTGTGTGTGTCTGTGTGTGTGTCTGTGTGTGTGTCTGTGTGTGTGTCTGTGTGTGTGTCTGTGTGTGTGTCTGTGTGTGTGTCTGTGTGTGTGTCTGTGTGTGTGTGTGTGCGCAAAACATCGATTTAAAGATTTTGATTTATCAAATTCTTTGTTAAACATTTAAAACAAACACTCTGCCTTGTCATCAGTATATAAATACTTGAGATTTAATCTACATTTATTTTTCTTTAATATGGATGTTTTTGTTTAAATGTCTTTGTCTGACAGCATTCATATAAATATCTTCTAGATCTGTGAATATTTGTAAGTTAATAACGGGATGATCACATGTTTGAATCCCGACTCCCGGCTGGTGCTTCATGAGTCATACTGACACACACATGAAAAAACAGGAGAAAAACTTTGAGATTGGACTAAATAATAGCAGTTATAACAGAATGAATAATGTGGCTGAATGCTTTAATGTAAGTGTATGAACTCTTTTGAGGTAACAGGTCAGTATCAGCTGGTTCCTCCATCTGCTGCAGCTGCTGTGTAACATCTGAAATCACAGCTGGAGTTTAGCGTCCGTCATTTCTTCAGATGATTAATAACTGACTGAAGAACGACACGTCAAAGTGAAGAAAATACAGACAGATAACAGCGTGTGTGTGTAAATCCTAAACATGCCAACACATTGCAAATAAACCTTTTATTTTCCTGCATACATAATTGTTGGTGTTAGTGTGGCTGTACTCACAGACTGTAGTGCGATTCTAACTGTCTTATATGCTTTACAGCAGTTTTAAGAATGCGAAACTTGCAAGTTATAAGCTTTGAAACATATTTGGTGATGCAACAATGCTAGAAATTCAGTCTTATGCTGGTGGTATAAGTTACAAACTAATGAAACGCTGTGTTTCTGTTGAGCTCAGATACGTCAACTGTTTACATTGTACAGACCCAAACAAAAGCCATCTGTGCATGTTCTGTGCTGGGGTCTCTGAAGGGTCTTTGTGCAGAATTCATGTCACGAATTGTCTTGCTGTGTTTTAAATCACTCATACATGCGTGTGTGTGTGTTTGTAGACAACAGTGCAGCTTTGTGTCTTCAGTGGTCTGTAAATAACATTTACTTGACTATGAGATGTTTTGCCTGTGGTCTGAGCTGCTCTCATCTGTGTGTGAGTGAATGTTCAGGACTGCATCAGAACCTCACGTGATACAAACAGAGAGAGAGAGAGGACACTGTGTGGACCGCAGTGAATTCTGGGAATTCATTACACTAAAGGAGACAGATAGTGCTAAATGAAAATCTGGCGAGACACACCAGTGCACACATAGTTGCGAATTTTTAAAAATAATTTTGTTTGTGTTTTATTCTGTTTGTCATTCCTGGTTTTTGTTGTTATTAATATTAGTTCAGTTTTTATTTTAGTCATAATTTTACGGCATGTTTTATATTGACTGTACCACCGCTGACATACACAGCTTTATGCATTTCTGTTGATCACAGTCAGAAACTGAGTCATGCAGTATAGTCATTTTATTTAATAAAACCTAACAGCTTGCACATCCAGGATCCAGTCCGGCACACAGGCAGTAAACAGGCAGAAATGAAAGACTTTTTTCTTCTGTGAGCTGTTCAAAATGAGCACTTCCTCTAAAAATACAACACAACCCTCAATTAAAGATTTCCCTCTGCCTGCCACACACGTCCACTGACCAGCTGAACATCTCTGGACGTCTGGCAGGTTAAAGGGGTTTTCTCAACGTTTGTGAATAACAACATAAAGCATGTTTTGTTTCTACAGTTTATTTGTGAATGTGATAAGAGGGACATGTTTGCATCAGATACTGATGTTATCGTTCAGTCTGAATTCAACTGGACCAGAATCTATTGAGTGAAAATGTTCACCCAAAAATAAACATTCTGTCAATATTTAGTCAAGCTCATGTTGTTCCAAACACATGTTTTATTATTTATTATTATTTTTTGTAGTTAAACACATACAGGGACATGACTTTAAAGTGACACATATTTGATTTATGTGTTGTATGTTAGAGTTGTGTTTTATATTGTAAGTATTTTGAAATTATACACTGTAAATACAGAGAGGTGAAATAAAGTGCATGAGTACTTCATGATATTTCTGTGGGTTTTCTTTTGAAACTTGGAGATCAGTAAAAGTACCATTTTTATTTTTAATTTTTTTTTTAATCTCTCTTGTTTCAGGACAGTCGATGTTTTCTGTTGTAATTACTTTTGCATACTGTTGCTTTTCATTTTAAAAAAGATTTACTGCTTTCATAAATCATGTTGGAAACTAAATGGAAGTTTGTCTGTTTTTAGTGCCCATAATTGAAATCTAATGAAGAAAATGGGTTTGCCCTAAATATGGAGGTTAATTTTGTTGCAGTAATATGTGCGTTGCTGTTGCATGAGAGTGTTTGAGAAGAGTCTCATTCTTACTACAGTACTGTGAGGGGTGCTGGAGTTTGTAAGCATCGTACAACATGGCCAGATATTGACAGGCTTCAATATCTGTAGGGGGGAATTTTCTCTTCTTGTCTGTGAAAGGTTCTTGAAAAAGCTGCAGTGTGTTGTTGTCAAAGGTCTGGCTGTGTGAAACGGTTGTGAACGGTTGAGCTTTTTCATCACAATCACTGTCTGATACTAAAAATAGCAGCTAATGCTGTTGAGTGCCGGGTCAGAAAAAAACGATTGTGACTCAATCATCCAGTGATTAAATGTTTTTATTACATTTCTGTCAGTTGTTCTTCATAAAAAGGTCTGTAATCCAGATCAGAGCTCACCGTGAAGCTGGTTATCTCTTTATAAATGTAATAATCTCTCTCTTTCTGTCTCAGGATTCACTGCTGAACACAAAGCAATGTGGAGGGAATAAGGACCTGCTGTGCGTGAATTTCAGGTGAGAGCAGAACACAGTGAAGATCTGATGTGGTGAACTGATGTGGTGATCTGAAGACTGGCCCACACAGAACATCTGACCACAGACTTCTGCAGAAATTTCCTCAGATTTCCACAGAATTCACTATATACATTAAACGTTCTTATGAACTTCCTCAGTAATATCAGTCAGCTGGAAAACTTCTGGTGGATTGTCATTTGTTGGTGTGGCAGCATCTTGAATCTTCTGAAGTAGCTTTAACAGCTTTGAAAAGCGAGACGAAAAAGATGTTTACATTTCAGCATCATGAGGAGACAACAGCTGATCAGCTGGCAGTTCACTGGAAATGTCAGATGACATGATGACCAAAAACCAGGAAGTAACTGCATGTAGTCAATTGCAGTGAGACCAGTTTATTAATAGATATTCAAACCTTTTCATTTGATCTGTAATCAATTCTTCAGTATCACTTGCTGTGTGTGTGTGCTGTGATTTGTGTTTTACTTTGGTGAAAATAACTTTGGTGAATATTTATATTTAAGTGAGACACATAAAGCGTAACAGTGAGATAAAATAAGTGCAGAGAAGACGTTTCATCTGTGTGAGTCTGATAATGGTGGATGAATGGACGCTGGATGGGGTTCAGTGTTGGGTGTTGTTTCTGTGGAAGGAAATCATGTAATACTCAAGAGTCTCATACGTGTGTATGATGTGAAGTCATATGGAATATGTTAGAAACGGAGGGAATGTTGAAGGAATGTTACACAGTATGTGTGTGTGTGTGTGTGAGGTCATTTGGGCTTAGCTAAGACACACTGAAATGATTAGACCCTGTGGAATGTGTGTGTGTGTGTTGTGGAGGTTTTTAGTGTTTAATGAGTCACTGGTTCCATACAGTGCACCAGTGGAACTGATTTGCCCCTCGCGTCTCTTTTTCTCCTTTTTTCTCTTCTTGCCCAGGAAGAGAAACGCACTGATCAGCGGTTTCTGCTGGGTGATGTCAGCGGGCGGTTGTACATCAAAGATGTATATCATGTACATCCCAGCAGGCCGACACGCCTACTGCATAATAAAGAGAAACCAGAGTTTTCTTACATTAAAGCAGCTCTCTGTAGCTTCAACAGGACAGAAATGAGAGGTTTCCACAAACACTCCCCTGCCCTCCCATTGGTTGGTTGGGATGTTCAAACAAACTGATAAGTTTAAGATCGTATCAAACACAACCACATATAATATTATCATTAGTATTATCATTTTGCATTCATGTTAAAGTTTTATTCTGGGAGTTAAAGTGTCTGTTAGTGAGTTGATGGGATTCAGTAAATCATATGTGGTCGTGATCTTATCATAGTGGCCCCCATAAGCTGACATACAATAAAGCTGACACAGTCTCAAACCGTTTCCTGTCTTTAAAGTTCAGAGCATAAGTGCGTCTGTTAGCTGATGCACTTCATCCCGGTCAGATGTAGCTCATCAGAGTGCTACTGTTATTTTTGTTGATTTTAGTAAGTGCATGAAATGCATGAAGTTCACAGCAATGCATGTGCATGCAACACCCTAAACAAGCGCTCACACCTTCCACCGTAACCACTTACATGCAGAACTCAAAATGCCAGAGACATACCAGCACCCGCATGTCATTGCAGCTGCAGTTCAGCATGCGTTTGCATAATTAAATGCGACGCGAGGGAGGTCTGTCACGCTCGGCTCAATCAAGGGTTTATGGGGCAGCGTTAATTCCTTTTAATGGACAGATGAGGATTGGAAAGGCCCAGCTGTTCTTCTTCTATTGTCCCGCTCAGAGCCGTGACACACACATTGTGCCGGCGGGTTGGAGGGCACATGTTGGCGTCTTCACACACCGGTGAGTTTTCTTTTGGCAGACATTTGCAACTTCACAAAGATTCTCTGGTGCTCGACTTTAAACATCGTAACCGAGCATCTCTTTTGCCCCAGCAGCTCCACTGCCAAAAAAAGCTTTTAAATCAGTCACCCTTGGGGTACAAGACGGCTTTTGTACAAAAGTCGTTTTGTACGACTTTTGTTTTGTCGTGGTCATATGACAGGGAGATTCTGTGTTTAACAGGCATGAGGTATTGTTTTGTCCTGAAGTTTATTTGCATCACTGGACTGTCTATCATTACATTCACTTTTAAACTCAGAATTCAGTGCAACAGTTCAGATCGATGTGTTTTTCTGTCAGTATTTTATTTTGTTTAAATTGGTATGTGCTATATTTCTGGTGAGTAGTGGATGTGATGAAGGAAGCCAAAGTTTTTTTACTTAATCATGCTGTAGAAAATGTTTTAGAAAATATGTGTGTGTGTTATAAAAAAAAGAACTTGGTTCTTTTACCTTCAAACTGAGATTTCTTATCCTCCATCTGCCACTTTAAGCCCTTTATACGGTTTAATTTTCAGCAGCTGTCTGTCTCTGTCTGTCTCCTGTACTGTTTCTGGTTGAGCCTGATGTCTGTCTGACTGTCTGTATTGGCTTTTGACTGTGAGCTGGTCATCAGTCATTTGAACTGATGCAGTGAGTCACTGGTGGACTCTTACTGTGAATGACTGAAGCTTTAAGTAATCTGACTTCTCTGAGCAATACTCTGAATACTCAGACTGAGGTCAGTGGATGTTGCTGCATCTGAGACGTGTGGTGGCTGTGACAGGTTTATGTTTGTTTGTAGTTTGCAGGAGCTGTAGGTTTGTCAGTATAACACATTCTTCAATATGCGGAGTTAGCATTCAGTATTGATCTGTTGACCTGTGCAGTGCAAACACTGAGTTAAAAACCAGATGACAGACGCTCACAGTCTGTGGCAGGAATGCTGCTGTAACATTTGGTGTATTTTACAGCCACACAGACACTCATGTGATGAGGATACAGACTCTTCTCACACTGTTGATACTGTGCCATTTGGAGAAATCTGGTCTCCTAGCAACCGAACGGGGTTGTCTGCTGGTCTGTTGTGCTCATTTCTGTCTGGCAGGAAATCCTCCCTCACTGACATCCACACTCACAGTTTCTGTTAAATCATCTTGCCAGAATAAACCTGAATTTAGTGGTTTATTTTTCTGAGAAGCATTTTGACCTCTTTCACCTCCGTTTCTTATCTAGTGCAGTCTGCAGGTTTCTGTGTGTAGACATTATTTTTAGACACATTAATAAACACATACAAGTGTTCTGTGTCAAACCTCAGATATTGCAAAGATTATATATAAAGGTCACATGAAACACACCTTTTAGAGATTTTGCTGATGCGTTGTTTAATGTCCTGCTGTCTGTTCGGAGGTGTCTTAAATGCTCCTGTTGTTCTCGTTGATGTCTCGATCAGTGGAAAGTTAACCTGGTTATGTGTTGCATTGTCACTGTCTTACTCGGGTAACCACATCCTTTTGAACAAACACCCTGTAACTGAACCCAGTCAGTCCAGAGCTTCACACTACAACAGAACACTGAGCACACACCCTCAACACACCCCTCAACACACTTATAATGTCATGACATTTCTGCAGAGGTCAGAAACGTTGACGGGTAAGAATGGAGACCCTAACAAACTGTCTGCATTATCTGAAACACTTTTCCACAGAATAGTGTCTGTGACAATAGATCAACAGCGTCTCCTCTGGTCAGTCTGTGGAAGTGTCACTTTCTCAATCGCTTGAGTTGTTGCCTACTGAGTCAAATTTTCATATCACGATAACTGCTGAAGCTTTTATAATGGTGTACATTATAACCACAAAAACAATCGGAAAATCATGGAACTATTTATAGTGGACTTTTTTTTATTTAGTAATCATGAACAACTGAAAAATTAAATGCTAAATTTATAATAAATAATAATAAAACATTTTAAATATTTTTTTCAGGGAACAAAGGCATACTGCATCTCTGCACATTGTAATACGTGTAATACGAAGACATATTTTATCCTTCAGGAAATGTCACACTGTACCTTTAAGAAGTTTTGTCTAAGCTGTAACCTTTGACCTTGTGTGTGAGGTTACTGGAGATGGAGGAAATCCAGGCGTTTATCAGAGCCATGCAAAACTTCCTCTTTCTCCCCAAAACAAAAGTACAAGTGCATTTCCACATGGACGGATGATGACGTGTCATCATGTGTTACAGGTCATGTGACGCAACGTGCAACTCTGCATGAACATCAGTCAGAGTCTCTGGCCTGAGAATTCAGAGTTTAATCTCTTTTGAATAATGGAGCATGTGTTGCCCGTGTGTGTGCGTCAGATTTGTTTTATGAGCTGGACAGCACTTTCCATGACTGGTGCAACATTACTTTTCTTTCTAAAACCATTAATGGGACAAATATATGAGACCCCAATATATTAAAACCATGATGCAACATAAAATCAATGTTATTAAACATATTAATTATCTGTGTCTTACTGTCCTATTTAAAACATCATTTTCAACTGTATCGAACAAACAGTGTCATAGCTTAGACATAAACTTTTTTATTTATTGGTTATTTACTACAAACATTTGATCTTGTATCACTAGAACCACTAAGTCCCTACTTGCGAGAATTATAGTTTTGAGGTTACCAGTCAACCAGTCAGGTTAAGCTTTTTCTTTTACTGACCACTTGTTCAAAAGAAAAAAAGGTTTTTAGTGCACTATTCATGGAAAGTAAGAATCTGATTTGCCCAGAAAATCCTTTTGCCCTTTTAAAGGACTTAAACTGTGGAAAAGATGATCTGGTGGGTTTGAGAAAGTCGTCTTTGTTTCTGTCTTTAAGCTGTATTACCCAAAACACAGTCAGGTCAAAGGTCATGGGCCAAAGCGTGGCCACAGCTGCATTATTAACACGAGGTCATTGCTTATTTTACGTCTTTGTTTTGAAAGGGCTCACTGTTTATTCCAGAACTCACGATAGCCAGTACTGGTGAACTTTAAGACTCAGCAGTGGTCAGATGAGATCTTTCAGGGGCAGTTGAGTGTTTAAATATTTGCCCCTTTGCACTGGATGATGTCAGTTGTTGGAACTGTCCACCACTTGATGTTCTCAAACATCTCGGGACATCTGCTTCAGCAGCCCGTCATGGTGCTGATCACACCCATTTATAGACTTAATACCCAAAACCCACAGATTTCCCTTTCAATGTCATTGAACTGTTCTGTACTTTAGATGTGGATGTCATCTTTCCAGAAATAATTACAGACCAGCAGATGATTCTCTCTCTTTCTCTGAGTGTTTTGTCACACCTCACAGTGTTGGTCATCTCTGACAGATGGTGGAGATGAAGGCCAGTGACTTCATCTCCGCTGGGTTATGGAACTGTTTCCCTAGTGTGTGTGTTAGCATGACAGTCTGAACACACACTGTGTGTGTGTGTGTGTAGGCATGTGCAGGCTTTGAAAGCTGTGCAGGGATGGATTTTTCCCAAGCAGTGACGTCAAGAATTGGGACGAGGTCATTACCATGGCGACAACTCAAGTTCCACAATCCAGCTACAAGCAGCATTCCAACTCATTCATTAAAGAAATAGAATAAAATAATCGTTTCTGTTTTCTGCTACATGTGACAGACATTGAAGACTCCACCTCTCTCACTATCTCTCTTTCTGTCTGTATTTCTTCATTTATGCTGATGTTCTGCTCTCAGTATTTTTCATCTGCTCTTTCAGACGTTCTGTTTGTCTTATAAGAGAACAGCTCGCTTATCCTCTTCAGAAATGTCTGAGCTTCTTGTCTTCTCCTCGTTTCTCCTCTCAGCTGCAGTGTGGGTGATAACATGAGTTTGAAGCTGATGTTCTGTGGATTTGACCTGTTCAGAGCAGTGCTCAAGAATAAAGCTCTCACCATCAGAGAAAAGTAGCTAGTAAAAATCAAAACCTGAAGTAACATTATCCCAGACATCATTACCAAAAGTTTATGCTGTGCAAGTGCTTTACAAACATTCGCTCTGGTGAACATTATGTAGCTGAACCTCATAGATGGTTTTGGGTTCTTTTTGCAGTAAACAGTTGTTGTGTTTAGAGGAATTCTCAAGCTGTAAAAAAAAGGATGTGGGCTGAGCCCAAGTTAACAGCACTGACAGCCAGCAGGTGGTTTTGCTTAGGGCACAGAAGGCATAAATTATACATGAAAGCTTTGTGGATTAGAGAATGAGGATAAGAGAGAGAGAGAGGAGTCAGTGCTGGACTCTCTGTCACACAGCGGTGGTCCATCTCACTGAGAAACTGAGAGAAATTAAAGAGGAAAGAGAGAGTGTTCTGTTCCTGTATGTACCTGTCACACACCAGAACAGCCAGTTCCTGCCATACTGCAGTGTGTGTGTGTGTGTGTGTGTGTGTGTGTGTGTGTGTGTGTGTGTGTGTGAAGATGAGGTGAAGATGAGTGAATAATTCAGCATCACTATAAACGGCCATTGACTTTCTCTTCTGTGTTCAGAGTGTCATTAGAGTTTGAACAGTATTTCAGTTCAGACATCTTTGCTGTTCTACACCCGGTGCAGAGCTGTGTGTTATGTTTGGGGCAGTTCTTTAGTTATAGTTTTAGTCACCAATAATTATCATCCAGTTCTAGTCACTAATTCTGATATTGTTGTAAGAATTATAACTATTTGGCAGCAGGACCATCTTTGGACAGTGAACAGCCATCCAAGCAGTTAAAGGCTGTTTACTGAAAGAGTGAAGGACATGTTTGAATCACGTGTTTGTGATACATCAGGAGGTTTTTCATGTGGCTGGAGGACAGATGAGCTGTGATCAGTTCACCAGCTCTAAACACATTCTTTTCCTCTTCATCTGTCTTGTTTCTCACACTAGATATTACAGGATGTTCTGCCCTGACAGGTGATTAAAATGCTTTTCTCTCTCTCTCTCTCTCTCTCTCT
>JAZGTK010019981.1:0-11167 GCA_036877625.1 Ambastaia sidthimunki
GTTTCAAACAGAGATGACAATAGAGAGGAAAAAGTAATGGATTGCAGCTTTAAAGTAGTATACACATATTTCCAGGTTGTGGATATAAATATTTCTTCCTGCTATATGCCACTAACTTGGCAAAATCCAGTTATTTGTTTTTCCCTAATTATATTACATTACAGGGTAATAAAATATATTACAGGGTAATATAAGGTAATATACTGTAAGTGTGCATTATATTACCCTGTTACACTGTGAACACAACTTAACAGTTTTACAGGTGAACTACTTTACTCTGACTGCTATAAACTGTGCAAGACCCAGTAAGTCAGTTGCCAATTTTCTTACAGTGCTTGCCAGTTTTGTGCATAGTACACATCAAGCAGACAGTAAACATAATGTGGGCAGCCCTCAAGAGTGCTGTCTGTTTCAGGTCAATGGGTAACTATGAACGCTGCTTCCATGCAAACAGTTTATTACACATGCAATGTATCCCTTAGTCTTCTTGCCTGATTTAATGCAGTCAATAACATAAACTATCTAAAAGTTACTTTGTTTTCAGTCATTATAGTTTAAACTAGAATTTTGGCTAACTGCACTAATTGAACAATATTACACACATCTAAAGATGTATATGTAAATACATATGTTGAAAAGGATATTGTTTAATATGTTCCATATGTATATGAGTAAAATAAAGCTGTCAGTTTGGATTAATGTAGAAAACCTGTGTTTGTTGTACAAGAAGCTTAAATTATACCATTGTGTCTTGTCATGCTAAAGAAGTCGTGTGGGCTGCACGGTTGTAAGTAAACCAAAACTAAAGTAATAATTAATAACTGGGACCTTGCATGCAGTGTAAGCTGGATGCAAGGTTCTGCTGTGTATTTGATTTCTTGATTTCCTTCTAATCTTCTGCAGAAGAAAGCTGTGTGGAGAGTCACTAGTTCTCATTAGCGATGTTGAGAAGCGCTGGATGAGTATCATCACATCTACTTTTCATCCTTTGGTATAGCTATAATAACTAGTATAATTTTGATAATTAGTGTGTTAACTGCCAACAACATGTGATGAAACAATTGGTATGGAGTATGCAGTTTCAGAGAAGCAAGCGGTAGAAAGCTAGTTGTTGCTAGGGTGTGGCCAAAAAGTTGCCAGGGCAATATCTAAAGCACACTCTCAGCCCGAGTCAAATAAGCCCTCCCAGCCGTGTCTCTACAATTTTTGAGTCAATGAGATAGCTTATTAATTTTATTACAAGATTCCCAAGGTACAGTTAATGGTTGCTAGAGTGTAGATAGACAGTTAACATAGTAAAAGTAATAGTTGGATGTGTCAAAATCAAAAGAGCCAACTCCAAAGTCTTTATGATGTCCTGGTGTCGAGATATAGCTAATTTATGTTGGTTTGCTAGGGTGCTGTAAATGGTTGCTAAGGTAAATGGTTGTCAATTAGGTGGTTGCTATAATACGTTAACTAGTTGTCAGGGCATGGCTATGAAGATATAATGTCAAAATTTGTTGCTGCTTGCAAAACCGAGTGATATAAGACCACCCTCACAACATTCTGATGTGGAGCTATGATGTCACAAAATTCAGCCCAATGTTAAGTCTATGGAATTTTTGCTTATAAAAGTGATAGCACATTTCTCCTCAAAAAGCCTCATTCATGGGTCTACAATAAATGGTGTGGGACAAGATACATACCAAACTTTTGTCCATAAAAAAAGAAGTATGCAAGAGAGTAATAACGATGCTTTCCTTTGTAAGCAACACTAATAATAATAATAATAAACTTAAATAGAATAGCAATATGCTGCAGTCACAGTAATATGAATGGGAGTAAATATGAATATCCGTGCAACAAGAAGCCTCGCCTTCTAGTAGAAAGAGCCAATCGTTAAAGCCTAAACACTAACAATTCTTTGGGGAAGTGGTTCTGTACAGAGTGTTTGTTGGTTCTGTTCAGAGTGTTATTGTGATCTCAGGCAGTGATTTTAAGGATGTCTGTCCTCCCCCTCATGTAGATAGACCAAGACCTGGTCTTGGTACGATTGAAATAACTGCCCAGAGGCATTGCAGAGGTGGCCACAGAGCACTAAGTACAACTATAACATTCATTAGACCTTTGTTACTTAGATTTTTTAAAGTAATAATTCTGACACAGTGAGACCCCCTACACCCCATGCAAGCAGACCCTGCCAAAAAAAGCAGTTCAAGACAGCTGTAATTACGTTGTATTGAGTTAATTACCCTCTGAAAGCCATATCTTTAGCAGAGGTCTCCTTAAATATGCAGATGTGACTATGCTTTGTAGGTTTTCAGTGGCTCCTCTTTCCTTTCCCTTTGATCAAGCAAAGCGTATCCAGCTATATTTAGAAATAATTAAAAAAAGGCTTCTTACAAAAAAGTGCTAAGCTTAGCTGTAATCAGTGCAAGTTTAAGGTGTCTGCTCTATCTGTGTTGTGTTTCAGTCCATTGCTGCCCTCACCCACATGTCTATTTTAATAAATGTATAACTGACAACCTATAATCAAATACCTGACAGCCGCTTATTATTGGTTGATGCAATTACTTTCAGTTGAGTACAAATTATTGTTTCCTTGGAAAATCATTAAGTTATTTATTTTGTGCAGAAATGTTTCATATTTATCAATATACAGTACCAGTCAAACTATTTGAAACAGTGACTTTATTTACATCAACACTATTCTAAATATTGACATTATTCAAACAAGACAATATTCTGATTAAGGTGTTTGCATGAATTGCTTTTAGAATATTTCTTTCATGTTCCTGTTTTAAATGTTGTAGAACATGGACCGATTGTTGGTACACGTCATTACATACCCATGTCATGCTGTCCGAAGTTCCCTTCAGAATTTCGTCTAACTCTTTATTTTACCAAAGTTTCAAGTGTAGTTAATTATTTGTCATGCTATACGTGCAAACAGACAACGGTGGATAAAAATTCTCCAGCGACAGGCCTCCTCCGTACATTCATTTGCCGTTTCATTTGACCACCACTCTACAACAACACAACAACTACAACACATTTAGACCATTTGAATAAATGAATGTCATTGGTGTGAAATCTTGTACCTCTTTCAGTTGCCTATGAAAAGGTAATGTATTCAGACTGCCTATTACAGTATGTTCTTCTGAGACTAGTTGTTATTTAGTCAGTTAACATGATAGATGATAGGTATCACATTAAGCAAGATATGCCGTTCCAGCTTACATGGAGATGGCACTTAGATAGAAGATAAAAATTTTATAGGACAGGAGTACAAGGGATTTGCAATAATACCATAAAATATACATTGCACAATAAAAGAGAATGGGAGACAAGGAAATAGCAAAATAGTCTAGTCTTAAGGACTATAGATAGATAGATCATGTAAGCCAAGGTATTAAGCAGTCTCACAGAAAACAAGCCAATAGAGCGACAGTGCCAAAGAACCAAAACTCCAGTGATGTATAGATAGAGAATAAAACTTGTGAGAAACCAGGCTCAACTGAGAGGACCACTTCTCCTCTGGCATGTTAAAGCTGCAATTCATAACTTTCTTGGATAAAACGGAGGGCTGATAAAACTGATTTATACTTTTAATTATAAGAAACATTTCATTAAAGTGTTTCCAGACTTTTGTTACTTGCTTCATCATTTCCAGGAATGTATGTAGATTTGGCACAGCTATACAAAGTATATACAAATACACTTGTTAGTTGTTTGTCCATGTTAGTTCACTGTAAATTAGCAAATTGAATTGATACAGCTTTGATTTTACAAATGTATTGGTAAATGTTAAAATGAATAGCAACAAGGTTAGTAAATGTTACCGAAGTACTGTTGTTAGTTTATGATAAATACTGTTACATCAGTGTTACTGTAAAATGTTTGGGTTTGAAAGTATGTTTGTGCAATAAAAAATCCAATTGTTTTGATATATTATACAATCCAGTTGTACTTAATTAATCTTTGATTTCTATTTTTTTACTAAACCTTTTTTTTGATTTTCCAAATCAATAGGAGACTGTGTTAATGTGTCCTCAAATGTGTGATTTGTTTGTATGTGCTCTTTTCAGCATTAAGTATAGAATGCTGCCATTTGGGTTATAAAAGTATAAAAGTAACCAAAACCTCCCATCCATCTCCACCACCATTCGGCCCTGACAAAGCTGCACACAGGACTTTGGGGAAATGAAAGACAGACAGACATAGTGAGGGCCAGCACATCTGTTCTAATGGGAAGTGTCCTAACAATCCTGTAAGGCATTTGAGTGATAAATCCATAGGACTATGTGTAGGATAAATAAAAGAGTCTTCAATCTAGATTTGATCTAGATTTGTGAACGTGAAGGACTGTAATTAGAAAGGAGCTCGCTCAGGTACTGAGGAGCTAAACCATTCAGGGCCTTGTAGGTGAGCAGCAGAATTGTAATAATTTTTTAATTTCTTATTTATTTTTTAAGTTTATACAGTATTTAATAGGAAGCTAGTGCAGTTTTGACAGAACAGAGCTAATGTAGTCATACTTGTTCATTCCCGTAAGGACATTTTAGACTAGCTGGAGTTTTTGAATTAAACCTGCAGGGCAGCCTAATAAAGTATTGCAAGTCTTGATGTAATGAGTGCATGAATTAATTTTCTGTGGTTTTCAAGGGACGAATTGCTATTGAAAAGGACACACAGATTTTTAGCTGATGTAGCAGGCTTTATAGAGCATCCATCAGGCTAAAACAGTATTCTAGGTTGTACCGTGTGGAAGATTTTGACAAAACTTCTGTTTTAAATTTAGTAGATCGTTTAAGTTTAGTAGATGCTAGTCATCCAGGTTTTAATGTCAACTATACATTCTGTTACTTTGGTGAAGTTATTTAACTTGTTCAGCTTCAAAGAAATATACAGTTATCATAACTGCATAACAGTTTGATCAGTATCATCAGCATAACAATGAAAATTAACTCCATGTCTTTTAAAAATTGCTCCCAGAGGTAGCATGTACAGGGTGAAAAGTAAAGGTCCAAGCACTGAGCCCTGTGGTATTCCATACTGAACTTGTGATTGATATAACATCCTTTCACTGATAACAACAAAGTGGAATTGGTCAGATAAATATGATTTAAACCATGTCAGTGTAGTTCCATTTATGCCAACATAATTTTCAAGCCTATTTAACAGAATACTGTGGTCAGTAGTGTCAAAGGCTAAGGTCAGGTAGAACCAGAAGAGAAATGCAGCCATGGTCGGCCAACAAGAGCAAGTCATTTGTCACTCTGACGAGAGCAGTCTCTGTACTATGATATGGTTTGAATCCTGACTGGAAATTATCACGGATACAGTTTATTTCCAGAAAAGAATATATCTGTGAAGACGCCTGTGAAGTATTTTTTAAATAAAAGGTACATTTTGAGATGGGCCTGTAATTTACTGTAATTGTGTTTTTTTAATAAGAGGTCTGATAACAGCCAGCTTGTAAGGCCTAGAGACATACCTCAACACCAATGACGAATTAATAATACAATGTATAGGGTCTATTATATCAGAAAGCATCCCCTTTAATTGGCTGGTAGGTATAGGATCTAGCATACATGTTGTTGAGTTAGATGATTTAATTATTTTTGACAGTTCATTCTTACACTAGAGAATGACTGGAGTTGTTTCCTGGGCATATTATGATGTGTCATCTGTTTCGATGATGTTGCAGGCATTTGCATGTTTAAGATTTTTTTTCTCTGACTGTATCTATAGGTCGTGGATGCTGAGTGGAGATGGAAGTGCTGCACAAGCCTCGGTGACGTGAGTGAGGGTTCAGGTAAGTCGATGGAGCGGTGAGTAGATGGTGAGTAGCAGTGAGTAGATGATTGTTCTCATAGCGGGTTTGTAGATGGGACGAGAGTATATTCCACAATGATCTGGAGAGGAATCAGTACAGGAGAAATCGCTAGGAGGCTGCTGTGTGGCGTTCATGAGTCCGTTGCTCAAAGTGAGATCAGACGGTGTGTGCAGGTGAGGCGTGTGCTGCTTGATGATGTGCAGGTGTGTGTAATCAATACTCAGATGACGGTACACGCTGTGATTAGAGAGCCTGGCTCTTCTGTGACAATATCTCAGGTTCTGTTTATTTTCTTTTTTTTCCTTTAAAAAAAAAAGTAGCCAGATCTGGAGCTTTTTAAGGTCTTTCTGTAGTTTAAAAAACTTTTCTTCCATGCTATACAAAATACCTCTAGTTTAGGTTTTATACCACAGCGTTGGGTTGCTGTCCTTTATCTTTTTTGAGCAACTTTGTGTGTTGGAAGAGAGGGTGTTAATGTTTTCTGTTGCACTATCAAGGTTATCTGTTGTGCTAACAAATTGAGAAAGTTCAGGCAGATTGTTGATAAAACAATGTTTAGTGGTCAAAGTTATTGTTCTACTGTATTTGTAGCAAGGAGCTGATTTTGCAATCATGGGTAAATAGATTAAACAGGACACCAGATGATCTGAAATGTCTGCAGGATATTACTGTCATCAACATTTACACCACAGGACAGTATTAAATCTAAAGTATGATTATGGCAGTGAGTGGGTCCTGACACATGTTGTGAAACCCTGATATAGTTTAAAATGTCTTTGAAAGCCAACCCCAACGCATCTTTTAATTAACCACGTGTGTGTTAAAATTGCCAACAATTAAGACTTGATCTGTGGTCAAAACAACTTCTGATAAAAAGTCAGCAAATTCTTTGATTAAGTCTGTGTGGCTCTAAACCTAACTAGATAGTAAAGTTTCCCTTTTTCAAGCCAATTTAATTAAGAGAACAATTAAGCCCAACTCTGAATGAGAAGTAGACAAACTAATTTTTAGTAGACAAATTAACTAAACTAAGTAAACTATTTTTTTCCTGATAATTTGGTCTGGCAATAAACCGTTTTACTTTAAATGAAAATTTATATTACAAAGTCAATGAGAACTGACTTTTCCTTTGGATTGGCACCCACACAACATTTGCACTGTGGGTTTGGATTGTAGATAGTAAGTGCAATTGTCAAAAGAGTAAATAGATTAGATTTAACCTTATTATCTTTACACATGTACAAGTACAGGGCAACGAAATGCAGTATTTGATGTGCACTATAGTATTGCATCATATCATAGCAGTACTATAGTGCACAACTGAAGGCTATCATCTACAAAGACTGGTTTGTATCAGTTTCTCCCATCACATTAAATCTTATTGTAGCTGTATGGCTATGATTGATTCTACTGCAATTAAAGGCCATGATTAATGAACTCATAAAGTGTAATTTTTTTACATTAAGGAGATCATGTGGGTGACATCTTTAATGTAAACCTGTCTCGCAGCACAATAGCAGTATTCCTGTACTAGTCTGTAGTGCTGGGTCAGTGGTGGGCTTCCTTCCCCTCTTCTTTTACAGTCTAAACAATGAAAATGTGCTCCCTAATAATTCCAGGGTCCAATAAAGTGCTACACATGAGACCAATAGAATATGGTACTATTAGCCCCTAAGTTCTTACATTAATTCTTATAGGTAATTTGTCAATGTTATAACATATAATGTCTACACATTATATGTTATATGTACAACATACTGTGGTTTTAAATACAAAAGAGAAGCCAATGCCAATCTATTCAGAAGGGTGTCTAAATCGTGAAAAGGAAGAAAATGTTTCATAAGTGATGACCCATTTCATGTGTACTTTTGGAACTATCTGTGCACTCATCTAAAGTAATGCAATGACCGAAATCCAAGCAAGTCACCGTTGATGAATAATGTGTAGTCAGTTAGTTGCATAGCTAGCTTACTCACAGCGTCTTGCCAATTGTATTTGTAAAAAGAATGTTAAACAACACATTGACTCACATTGGCATCATACTACATGAATAATAAATCAACTTCAACACAAGATTTATAGATAGTGTTACAAAGGGGTCGGAGACGTGCGGATCCATTTGCAGGTTTTTATTAGAAGAATAGTAAACAAGCATGGTTCAATATCAGCAAACAGCAATGGCAGAGGCAAACCAGAATCAGAGTCGTGGTACAGGCGAAGTTCGAGGCAGGCGGCAGGGAAGGGATATCCAGAATACAGGCAAGGGTCGAGGCAGGCAGCAGACAGAAAACGTAATCCAGAAAACGTAATCCAGAAAACAATCCAAGTAACAGGGCAGGCAGCAAACAATCAGAAAACGAGGAACAGACCAGTGTAATAACAAGATATCAAAACAGGTAAAACGCTCGGAATTGCAACCAACAGGAAAACAAGACTTCGCAATGATACAATGTTTGTGCATGGTTTATATACACAGAGTCCTTAATGAGATTATTGGCAACAGGTGAGTAATGAGGAGGAGTGGCCAGCCCCAGGTATGAGGGCTGCCGAGAAATGTAGTCCAACAGTTCAGGTGACGGTTCCCACTAATGGCTAGAAGGGGGCGGTGTGGGAACCTCGACGTAACAGATAGTCCTCATTCGCATAACATTTCGCTACCTTAGAATTATAAGGTTCTATATGACATTTTTTGTCAAAATTCAGTTATTGACATATTCTTACTCTAATATAAATTATTGACACTATTAAAGTTGTTTTATTTTTTTTTTTAAAAATGCATTTTGGGTGTTTAATTTGAAAAACAAAAAAGTTCTATCTGTCATTGAAAATTTAATTGAAAGCAACAAGGAAAGTGCTATAGATTTTACTTTCCTTGCCTAAATATCCTAAATATCTTTGTGTTTGACAACGTATTTCACTAGTTCATGCTAGCATATGCTAACTAGGGATTGCTAATGCTAACTAGCGCTAGCTAATATGAATATTATAATATCTATTTGAGAATTTAAAGGCAGTCATAGGTTTATGTTTTTTTGCTGTTGTTGTTTTCATGTTTCAGACAATTGCTTGAGTACCATGATCCACATAATCAAACAAAATAAACAATGATTTACAGCATTTAAACCTTCTGTCTTGTTACTTGCCTGAGGCATGTTACTCAAAAATTGCTTCTTCATTGGACGCAACACTGTACAATTAAAAGCTTAGATATAACATTTTGATAAATAAAAACACATTTGTAAGACATACATTTAACATATTCAAGATAGGTTACATGAGTAAATTGTAAATATTTCTTAAATTATTGTTATCTTTTCTGTTTTGTCAGATAGAACCTTGTAATTCCAAGGCGATTCAAAGTTCTTAGAGTTAAAAGGTTCCATCTGCAATTGACCTGTTTCAAAATTCCTAATTTTTAAATTAGGTAGAATTTTAATATTTCATACTTAGAATACACTTGGGGTGTCTGTAACTCTGATGCTTTAAAGTAATGTGTTCCACTTATCAGTTTTGGTATTTACAATGCAAAAACATTAAACCTCAATATCTCAAAACTCAAATATCTCAGAACCTTATAATTCTAAGGTAGCGATTTGCCAATGTATATAATAACATTGAGTTTAACCCCTCTTAAATTAGAATAATTTTGTATAATGCAAAATAATAATCCTCCTATAATCCTCCTAAAATTGTGTTATCCTCCAAACTAAATAATTTTAAAATAGTCTAATTTTGTAATAACCATTAAACCCTATAAAATGCTTTGGGAACAAGGGACAGATTGAAACAAGCTTATTATACCATTTTAAATGGTATAAATATACAGATTACTACAATATTTGTTGGCCAGAAGTAATTGTTATATAGTGGGACAAGCTACAAAAATCACAGGCTAATTCAATGAACTGTACTATTTCCTGCAACAATGTTGGAAATGTTCGAAGGCTTATTTGACATATGTGGTGAAGATTTTAGGATATTTGTTTAGAAACTGACAAAAATATTCACTGGAGTAAAAAGTGTGACAACTAGCCCTACCTCTTCCTATATGGTCACACATTTGCATTTTATATTTACATTTGGCATTTAGCAGACGCTTTTATCCAAAGCGACTTACATTGTGAGGAGAACATGAAAGCGAAAAATCAATAACAACAATAAACATCAGTCATACTTAGATAAAATTTTACCCAAAGTACAATATTCCAATATTTCAGTGCTAGATGTGGTGCCTGTAAGGAGAGAGGGAAAGGGTTAGTTAAGTTTTTTTTCATATAGTAGTTATGCATGTGTTAGGTATTCCTGGAAGAGACCTGGTTTTTAGTAGTTTTTTTTAATGCAGTGGGGATGCGGCAGACCGAATATAGTTAGGAGTTTATATTCATTATCTAGCTTATAAAGTGCAGTGGTGTAATCTAACAAGAATGTGGCACAGATGATTCAATATATGGAATAGCAAGCTGGCCAACTAATAGCGAAAGTCATCCTCTGTGAAATGAGAGATAGGCAGGGCCTAAGGGAAAATTTACAGCAGACCAATTGCATTGCAACTGTTATGTTGGCTGGCAAGACAGAGGTTCTATTCCAAATTAGGAGCAGATGGTGGAGGGGGGGCATCCAAAGATGGGCACCCAGAACACAGCATTGCACATCTACAAAATCAATATTATTAAATATTATTATTATCAATAATACTAAATGAACCAATATTGTACAGGTTATAAAGAATACAAAATAACACTACTTGTTTCAACTTTGACTTTAAAAGTTCTGTGTGAAGGTAGTACATATGAAAATAATAGTAAAACTTATCCAAGTGGTCATGGTTTTCTTGTTTAAGCCCTCTTCTCTTGACTGTGTTGGAATTAGCAAAAGCTATAGACATATTTTTTACACACTGTAATATAGACCACACATGACACTACAAAATCTGACACGAATTGATCATTTTTTCTGGTGTTGAACCTCATCCCTTTAGGTAGTACGAGCAGGGGCCCAGGTTTGATGGAGCGTAGCATTTAGTGTTGGCCCAGGGACTAGAGGCTTTCTTGAAGCAGTGATATATAGATGGAGAAAAAAACCTTGGAAGAAACCAGGCTTAGCTGGGAGGGCCAGTTCTCCTCTGGCACGTTAAAGCTGCAATTTGTAACTTTCCCGGGTATAAACGCAGTGCTGGTATAAGCGTTTTTATAATTTTATTGATTTAAAACTATTGGGTCTGATTGTGTCAAACACTAGGGAATGTTACAAGCAGAGGCGGCAGAATGTTACAATTGCAGCTACAACATCTCACTGCTGTGACAGAGCAGGGAACAAATATGAAATTAAGATAATCTAGGGGTTGAT
>JAZGTK010019982.1:0-11167 GCA_036877625.1 Ambastaia sidthimunki
CTCTGGAAATGGCCTGTTGTGTTTCCACACGTGACGCAAAGAGATGCTGCCTGGCATTACTGAAGAAACATGAAAGGTATTCTCAGATTTAACTCCTGTTATACCAGGCATGACAATAGCAGCATGTTCGTTCTGTATAAGGGCTGCCATAGTTTCCTAGTCCTCAGATACATTCGCATTAGAAGAACCAAAAATGTTATAAAATGTTTACTAGATGATTGGGATCAGGGATGATGTCATAGGCTGCTTTTATACTATAAGACATTGCTGTTGTTTCTTTTGCTGTTTAAAAACACAACAAAAGCAAAATCAATCTGCAAATCTGAAACAAATCAGGTTACAATGTGAAAGCAGCCACAGAAACTGAGCACACTTCATTTGTCAACTTGAAAAAGACTGAAAACCACAAAGTTAAAATTGTATTAAGCGTTTTAGCTAATTGAACAGTTTAACTGCGCACACTTGCTAATGTTCATGTCATGGGCAATTTACTTATGGTGCCATTCTGTGCATTAAATGAAGTTTAAGTCAGAGATGTTCACAGCTCAAACAGAATGAATGATGTCATTATGCAGATGGCATTATGAATTTGTGTTTTTAGAAGGAATCCCAGAAAGAGATCTATATACACTGATGCTAATAATGATAGAACAGTTGCCAGCTTTAGTTACAATAGCCTAATTGTTTTCTAGTGACACCCAATGAGGGTTGCCTGCATTACCCATTACACTGGCTTTCCTTGAATGTTTATTGCTGTTTTTCTGAAGTATCTTCCGTCACTCGTTCATGTTTAGACTTCTCCATTAATTCAGTATGTCTGTTTTGTAGCCCACAAGTGTCTGGACCTTCATCATTAAATGGTCTCCGGTACATATCAGTTATTACCTGCCTTTCAAGTCATTAAACCTATAACACAATTTCCTGTTTCTGTTTGCATAAATGAAGCGGCAGCAAATACTGCTTTACATGACAAATCCTGTTTTTTCTGCAGCGTGTCAGAGTGAAGAGACTCTCTTTCACACTGTCAAAAGAATTTGCAGATGAATTTTCGAGCTGGGCTGGCAGAATTTTTCTTCAAGGCCTTTTGCCTTCACAAATACCTGTTGTTGTGTGTTGAATCTTGTGTAACTCAGAGAACATGAGTCAGCCCTGCAATCTGACACACATTGTCAGTGAATTGCGTTGCGTGTTTTTAACCTTCTGTCTCTTTATAATGTAGAACTTCTTTGATGTTTTCCTGGACCATCTTCTGTTGATCAGATTTCATGTGACTGCTGATCTGTATAGGTTTGTGCGCGTTAACAGCCGTAAGCGGTGTAAAATTATATTGTTTTAAATCATAGATTTAGTTTTTTTTTTGAAAAAAAATTCCAAACATCCTTACAATGATGAAAATGGTCTGCGTGTCTTTTCAGGTAGCCTTGTGAAAATTGGAGGGAACATCAGTTGGGCTGGTGTGTGTGTGAGGTAATGCATTCATGTTTAAATAAGAAACACATCTACATACTCCAGACAGGAAGAAGCGGGTGTTCTTAGCTGTATCTTTAAATCAGACTTCCTAATTCAATTTTTCTGGCTCCCCTTGTTTCTCTGGCTCCTCTGTAGCTTCAAACCAATCTCTTTATGTAAATTGGGTCTGATCTAATATATATCAAAAGAGACGTGATGGGAGACTCTCATTTACTCAGTTTCTCGTGACACTCCTCGTCTCTTGAATATTCTTCCTCCACATTCATCTTTTACTCATCATCTTCTGCCGGCTCAGGCTGATTTCAGTGCTGTCTTCTGAAAGGCATTCTGGGAATTTGTTTTCTTTTTCCCATGTTCACTATAGCATTTCTTTCTTGTGGTAAATAATGCTTTTTAATCCCACACTCCACCAGCTGTAAGAAAGTGCTTTATAAAAATCACGCCTCCTTTGAAGTCAGAAAGTTTGGAATCTCTTGGCCTTTCGTATCGCTTTAGTATTCTCTGTTAATGCAACCAAACCAAATTTGTGGCTGCTGATTTTTTTGGGGGGGGAGCTGATGGCTTTACACTACTGCGTTCTATTGACATTATTAAGTGTATTTCTTCTTACTGGAGCTTTTGCATAAAGTGACATTGCCAAAGGACAAGTTAGCATTGCTTAGCAAGGGTACCGAATAAAAGCTGATTGATAGACTTTCAAAGCTGACTTTTGAAGTGTTGCTCACTGGAGATTGAATTTCTGGGGGTTTGAAATAAAAAAGCGTGGAGGTCTTTGTTGAAGGACTTCTGTGGAAGTCTCAAAAAATATCTATTCCTTTATTATATTTATTATTAAAGCTGTCAAAGTCAGAGGAGCTACTGTAGAATCATATTTAAAAGCCTTAAAACTTAATCCAACCCAACTGTATTTTCAATTAAGTCATTTAAATGTGTTATCGCTTTCGTATCTATTTTTGCACCTATTAAGAATAATTGGTTGAATTAAAAATGGATTTATTGGCCTTTAAAAGCCCACATTCAGAACTCTCCACAGATTACTCAACAGCTGAAAACATCAATTGAAATATGAATTGAAATTGCTTGAGAAAATATCGGTACGTTCAGTTTCAGTTTAGACACTTATCTAAAACTGATTTCTTTATGTCACTAGCTTGTAAAAGATTTCTATCAGAGGACAGTTTTAATGTTTTTATATAGTTTTTATATGATAAAAGTGAATGTTTTTGTGTAATCAGCTTTGTGAGTGAAACCTTCAGTCCTGTTATGCTTTAACTAATCTTACCCTCTGATAACTAATCTTACCCTCTGATAACTAATCTTACCCTCTGATAACTAATGTTACCCTCTGATAAAGGCAGATCCAGTAATTGTGTTGTTGAGTTTACTGTACAGTTTTATGTAGATGTCATCCCATTATAGAACCATCAACAGAACCAAAACTTCTGAAGTTCATTTCTTATTTGTTTTACATTAGAACCGTCAGCCATCAGAGCAACTGCCTCACAGAGTCAAAAGTGAGGAAAGAGAGAGAGAGGTGAAGTCAAGATTCAGAGGTAAAGAAGATGATAGCAGTATTGTTGGGTGCTGGCCAGAGGGAGAGATGGTGTTTAGAGCGAGAGAGTTTATCCCTGAATGCAGCTGGTTTCTGCAGCACCACCTCAGGAAGAGACATTAAAGCTGATCTCTTAATACACACATACGCGTGCTATCGTCTGCACACACACAATCCCGCCCTCTGATTCCTCACTTACGGCTCTGATTAACAGATTAAATCACTTCTAAATCTGCACTTTTTTCATCCCAAACACATCTTCCTCAGTCTCTTCTCTCACGGCTGGCCAGGAGTTTGCCCTCTTTTTCTGCGCCACACTTACGGCTTTGCATAAAAAAACTGTTTACGTGCTGACGCTCTCTCACTTTAATTTCACATGCAGGCCCTTAAACATTTAAAGAAGAAGTTTAGCCCATAAATAAAAAACATGACAGCAAACAGATTTGGAATGCTGTGAGGGTAAGTAATGAGTAAATAATGATTTTGGATGAACTATTCCTTTATAAACAGGCGTTAAACTGAAGTCTGAGGGAAATCATTGGAGCACACATGTCTTTGTTACACGCCTGATAAACAGCCAAATACTGAACGTGCTTGTTTTACTTTGCCTGAAAACCGCTGCTTTTATCTACAGAAACTCAAGGCTGCCTCCAAGCAACGGACTCGTTTTTTTTCTCCAACTTCTGTTGCACAAGTTTCCAGAGGTTTTTATCAGCTCATTAAATCACCACATCCACTTTATTTTGTGTGTCTGTTCTAACTGTATGACTGTAGAATGAAATACCGTTCAAGTGATATGAAACATCTCTCTCTCTCTCTCTCTCTCTTACTGTAATGCTTTGTTTAAAGATATCTGGTGGATGTTGTATGTAGTTTGATACCGATGTCTATAAAATAGATAAAAAGGCTAACTCTGCAAAATCAAGTCACATCAACTTATGATCACGTCAAAACACACACACACTCAAGTTTGCATATGTGGTTTCTGAGGACTTTCCATAGACATGGTTGTTAAACTGTACAAACTGTGTATTCTATCCCCTAACCCAACCCCTAAACGTAACCCTCACAGAAACTGTTGTCGTTTTTTTAATAAACACACTAAATGGTGTTTTTTTGTTAAAGCCATTAAGTGTCCCCATAAACTATGTTTAGATTCTTTGATGAGTTAAAACATTGTCTTTAATCTTCATCTCATGAGACCCTCGTGTGTTCTGTAGCTCACTGCATGAGTCACAGCCTTTAAAACAATGCTGTAATGAAACATGCGGCCACTCACAGTCGTATAATACAATCACAAGCTCCAGTTATTTCTTTAAAATATCACCAACAGACAGCAATCTTCAGTCAGCAATTCTGTTTATTAATGATCATAATAGTTCATCATCCTATTTAGACCAATACTGTGTATGTAGCGGTGTGGAGTTTTTAAGGTAATATTATAAACACAGAAATACGGTCACAGAACAGACTGATGAGATGGTGTGTGTATGTTCACTGTATTACATCATCTCTTCAGTGTCCCGCTGTCAGTTTTATAAAGGTGACTGAGTTCACTCATCAGCAGCTACCGTCAGAAATGACTAACTGCTTGTTCCCTCACTATCTTGCATTGACATGAGTTCACATAAAGTTAGATAATAGCAGATTTGTGTGGGTGAGACTGTTACTGTGGGCATTTTGTCAGACTTTACTAGCTTGCGGTATTTTACCACCCCGTCTCCATGACGACTTTGAGAAAGCTACTTCTTCACTCGTTGGAGCTGGCCTTGCTATTACAGCTAACACAATGGCCATTAAAGCTCAGACAGAGCTGTGTGTGTGTTTAAAAGAGTGTGTGTGTGTGTGTGTGTGCGCGTGTTTGAGAGTGTGTGTGTGCGCGTGTTTGAGAGTGTGTGTGTGTGTGTTTGAGAGTGTGTGTGTGTCTCTGTGCGTGTTTGAGAGAGTGTGTGTGTCTCTGTGTGTGTTTGAGAGTGTGTGTGTGTCTCTGTGCGTGTTTGAGAGAGAGTGTGTGTGTCTGTGCGTGTTTGAGAGAGAGTGTGTGTGTCTGTGTGTGTTTGAGTGTGTGTGTTTGTCTGTGTGTGTTTGAGAGTGTGTGTGTGTGTGTGTGTTTGTTCTTGTTTATCTACCATTGTGGGGATGAAATGTCTCCACAAGGTTGGAGTCTTACACACCTACATTGTGGGGACCAGCCAGCAATCGCCAAGAGGGAAACTGATGATTAAACATACTAAATGATGTTTTTTTGAAAATGCAGAAAGGTTTCTGTGAGGGTGAGGGTTAGGGGAGAAAAAATACAGTTTGTACAGTATTTTAAAAAAGTCATTGTCTATAGAAAGTCCCCACAAAGCATAGAAACCTAATATGTGTGAGAGTGTGTGTGCATGGTGTGCGAGGCTTATGTACAGTGATATATATTCAGGGATATATTCGTGCTGTGCAGATTTCACAGAACTTTTTTAAAGTCATTTCTTGATTTGCATAAATACTTTGAGCACATGTAGTTAAACACGGTATGAGCAGTTATAATTCATTCTTTATAAGCTCCCTCACTTGATGTTTTTTAATGTGACATTAATACACAATAATTAATATCACAAGGTCTTTGAATTTGTGTGTTTATTCTGGTCTTCTTCTTTAATAAGGAATGTAAATTATTTCTCTGTGGTTTCTCCCTCACATCTCTGTTCTGGTCTTCAGTTCTGATGCCTGCTGACACTAACAGAAGGTTTGTAGCAGGCAGAAGCAATAGACCAGATATTTATTTTGAACCGTCAGCCTGACAGGAAGCATTTAGAATTATCCATCAGTGTTTTTATAATGTGTTCAAATGTTCGGGTTCAGTGCTGTAAAGTTATATATGCAGGTGAGGTGCGGATATTTTTTTTGTCAGGACAAAGTTTGTGTGATTAGGCGGTAGTTAAAACATAATTAAAAGCTCTTAAATAGAGGCAGAGCTTTGCCAGAGGAGGCGGAGAGGACCTCAGGGAAAACAGTGAGATAGTGATTAAATGAAGTCTGCGGGTTATTTAATCGCTGGGTGAACAAAGTGATACAGATTTCTCTCTCTCTCACTCTGTGCTTCACTCTGACAGCAAAATATATGTCAGTTTCCTCTGACACTCCTCGAAAGACTGACATGGGTGTGCAAGAATATTTCTGTCATTTATCAGTGTTAGAGAGAGAGAGAGAGAGAGAGAGAGAGGCTGGCCTGCCATTTTCTCTGTGTTCCATTAACAAATTACCTCCACTCCCTGCACCACGATTAGATGTACATCCCCAAAATTAATGAATTAATAGGGTTGACTTGTGCAGAAGTCTGATGGATGTAGACTATGTTTGAGTCTTCACTGATAATCAGAACGACAGAATAATAATAACAACCCGCATTTAATAGCTAATTAGAGTATACAGATGCAGTGTCCATTTATATCATTAGTAAATATCTAACCGAATACCCAGGATTTAATCCGATTGTATGTACAACGTATGTACGTAACGTGACTTTATCTGTGTCGTAAAGTAAGGCACGTTCCTCTGATTTTAGGGGTGAGTTATGTTTAGGGTTTGGCTAATAAGTAAGTTATATGACTGGAATACTTTATTGGCCAGTCAGAATCCAGGATTGGTTTTATTGTGATTTATTGACCAACGATTATCTTGATTATCAGTGCGGTTTGAATGTAGTTTGAACGCTCGAGACGCTATTAATCAAAGGACAGTAAGTGTGTGAGGGAAGCAGATGAAAAACCCGCCTCTGGCTCAGTGAAGTCAAGAAACTGCCAAACACACAAGCAAACTTTGCTGTCTCTTAAAGATTACAGGCCTTTACTAGTCCTAATACAAGCACGTGTGGGGCCCACGCCAGCGCTCAGTCTTTTAGATGATTGGTGCTAGATTGACTTTACCATCTGTGAATGTGCAGTAATAGATTGTGCAGTAAAGTGGGTCACACGGATGGATACTGAAATGTAATAAGGATATTTGGGAGAAATCTTTTTAAAGGGTCAGTGTGTTAAGTACAAATGTAAATTCTTATAGACTCATTTAACCAGGTTAAATTGTTCCTGGGGTTTAACTTATAAAATGAATTCTCATAAAATAAAATCCTTTATTACTTTTAATAACATAAACACACCGTAACATCTATTATATGTTGCACATTCTTTGTCTTATAAAGGAAGAGAGATGTTAAAGACATCCATTACAGTTCCGTATGCTTTTCTGTTGTCTTAAAACTTTCTTTCCTGTTTGGAAATATGGTAAAGGATGGATACAAAACCTGCTTGTTTTGAGCTCATGCAAATTTTGGGTTGAAATCACATGCAGATTTTACTTAGTCATTATGCAGTGGTCTGTAGAAACAAGAACTGCTCTATTCATTTCCTGGTGATGTATTCCACGCACGTGCGTCTGTCTCTATAGAATCTGAATGCTGTCAAAGTCTATTAACTGGCGTGTAATTGTACCTTAAGGCCTCACAGAAATACCTTTTAAATTAATGGCTCGGTTCTTTCACAATCTTTCTTTTAGCATCAGGGACTGGTGAGCAGCATCGCTGTGTTGTTCTAAACCCTCAGTGGTGTATGTTAATGCTCATGTATGTTTAATTGTGTAACATGATTCCCTCATTTATTGATTCATCACTGATTACTCAGATATGTTCTGAGTGAAATACAGGATTCACTGACAGCATCAGACTCAGCTACGTCATATGCCGTCCAATTGTATAAATGTTACTGTATTAGCTAACAATATTATAGCAAGAGTCAATACTACAAACTAAATCGTATGGTGATGCGGCAGTCAGAACGGGCAGAGCGTGCTCACATCACACATAACAGCCGTGACTAAAGAGACTTGAGTTTGCTCTTTCATCTTTTGTGCTGAGGTGACGTGTGCTGTTGTTATTTTGTGATGCAATGCAATGTGATGTTCAGACACTCTGAGTGTGACTAAAGTGTCTCAATTCATTTAGGGTCATTGTACGTCCTGTGATAAACAGAAGCTCACATTCATAAAGCCAAGTTCACTTAGTAGCTAAGTGACTTTTTAGTTTGATTCTCAAACAGAGAATGTGTTTTGAGCTTTACGTGTTAAGCTTGCCGATTCACAACACCAGTGCAATTTAGCACAATAATTACACGTCTAAAACTTTTGACAATATGCCAAGAAATAACAAGAGTTTTCTGTTGCAGTGTGATTTCAGTAGTGCTGTCAGGAATCCTAACTGCAGGACTCACTGGGGCAGAATGCTGCTGCTGTTACTGCAGGACTCACTGGGGCAGAATGCTGCTGCTGTTACTGCAGGACTCACTGGGGCAGAATGCTCCTGCTGTTACTGCAGGACTCACTGGGGCAGAATGCTGCTGCTGTTACTGCAGGACTCACTGGGGCAGAATGCTGCTGCTGTTACTGCAGGACTCACTGGGGCAGAATGCTCCTGCTGTTACTGCAGGACTCACTGGGGCAGAATGCTGCTGCTGTTACTGCAGGACTCACTGGGGCAGAATGCTGCTGCTGTTACTGCAGGACTCACTGGGGCAGAATGCTGCTGCTGTTACTGCAGGACTCACTGGGGCAGAATGCTGCTGCTGTTGAAGTGGTTTGGAAAATTGCAGCGTGGTTTTTGTTGCACATGTATATAGTGGTAGAATAAAGCAGACAGTATATGTGAAAAATATTTCATTCATTTTTTTATGCTGGGGCCAGTGTGACATTTTGAGATTTAACAAGCAATATTCTAATACTTGATTTAAAAAATCGAAAACTCCCAAAAAACGTTTGAAACATTTTGCCGTTTTAAACTATATCCTGTTTATTAGTATAGTCATCTCTGAACTTCATTCTGGATATCTACTGACCCTACAACCGGCTCTGCTAACTGCATGATATATATTGATAAATCACCTTTTATCAATATACATCAGAGAGAGGAAGTGACACCAGAAGAAGAAACAGATTGAGTCCGTGTTTAATAATGAGTCTGTTTGAGATTGTAAGTATTCACACTCAGGGTGAGCATCTGTAGATCTTGATGTCACTGCAGTGGGTGGTTAAAGCTTTATCGCTTTTTTTTTCCCATAATACCTTGTTTTATGCCTTTTTTAACCGGAGCATGAATGAGAACTGTATCAGTAATACACTCCAACTTCATTGTTCTAAACGTTGGCGCTGTAATTAAAAGTTATGTATGATGGGACAGAACTGTACAGTGTTACATGAGGAAAGTTAGTTGAATGCTGGTAATGAGCTTGTGACTGATTTAACTCAGGCTATTTTATTTGCTCTAGATCAGGTAATCATGTTAGCAAAAAGTTTAGAGGGTGGGTTTTTTTGACTTCATGCAGTTGGTAAACACTCAGAACACTTTAGCTTAGCAACCACGTAGCATTTTCCTGACAAACACAGTTTCAGGTGAGTCGGATTCAGTCCTACTTGCTTTGCCAGTGGTGGTAGAGAATTACCTTTCAGACAATGCTAATTCTTACAGACACTTCATCAGAGCGCCGAGATGTATCAGAGATCTCCAGACAGCACAGAGACTTTAGTGAAGCGTTCTTATTGATCAGAGGACAACAGCTGTTAATTACACCAGAACATGCCTTTTATTGGCTCCATAAAATAGGGCATCATGTGCCAGTCTGATACCTAATGAAAAATGGAGAGACTCTGATTGAGGTTTAACTGTGTTTGTATTGAATTGACAGAAAGCAGCTGAACTGATTCAAGGAAGCAGAGGTTTTATCTTGTAAGTTCTTCTTCATGTTGTCTAGCTCTGTTCTGAAGACCAGTGGTTCTCTGCTGCTTAAGATCCCAGATTGTGTTTTGGATTAAACATAACAGATGAATTGGCGGCAAATTGCTTTAGAATGTAATTGTACACACAGCCTTTGATGTCAATAGCAAAGTTGAAAAGCCAGTTTATTTTCCTGTACTAATGGTTAGATAAGTAGTTGTTTTTGATTTTTGTTCATCATTTTCCTGGATGTCTGTGATCTTAGCAGATATTTAGCCATTTTTGTGTTGAGAACGGCTAAATTCTGGGTAATAAGGTATTCTTCTGCAATAGCCCATATAATGAAGCCTGTTTCATTAAATATAATTAAAAATACAGTACATATATGCTGTGCAATGTAATACAGATAGCATTTATTAATATCATTATCAATAATTCTAGTTTTTTATAGTGGTTTTTAAATGGATTTTATCAGATGTTGTTGTTATAAAGCTTTGGATGTAATGGATTTTTTTCTCTGCTTGTATGATGTTAATTGGTAATTTATATTAAATAAAAATGAAATTATTAAAGTATTAAATTAAATTCCAACTAAATCCCAAAATGTATTGTAAAAGTCTACTTAGTTCAAAGTCTTGGGTTTTAATTCAAAATGAAATTCTGAATGAAACACATTTTGTTTCCTCCTGTTTTTTTCCACAGATTTTCAGACTTGTTTTTTTTTTATGACGAGTATAAATGACGGCGATGAACGTTCTGGTCTGCCGGAACATATTTACCTCAGTAGGGAGTTTTCCTCGCGTCTGGAGTCAGTTCTGCTCTGATCTGCTGTTTGTCTTTCATTTGTGACTGTCGTTCATCTGTCTTCTGGCTTCGTTGAAGACTCAGTAGGGGATGAATCTGTCTCTCTCACACACGCTTTCTTTTATTTACTCCTGATGCTGCATGCTTGTATTCCATCAGTGATGTGATTAAATGTAATCAGAACGGCCTTCAGACGCTGGGTCACTCTCATTTGGACATCTGAACTTCAGCCCGTGTTAATCTCACACAATTCCATATCAGATGGTATGTGAAGTGTTATTTACAGTACAAACTGTCACTCCTCAGAAGCACCTCTAGAATTTGTTGTGCAACAGATCTGATGGTGATGAGTGTTAATGACAATAGAGGAGATTTGTGCCTTTCAAATGATAGACGTTGTTCTTCTGAAGATTTGTGGGGTGTGCCTGAGGGCTGCTGTCGTCTCCAAATGAAACGCTTTTTAAACTTGATAAAGATGCTCTTGTACTCACTAACTTTTGCCCGTTGTGTGTGATTGTGTTTACATATTCATTGAGGTTTGTGTGATTTCATCATATTTTTGTGGCAGTGGAAGGGTGCGTCCGTCAAAACATCCAGCAGTG
>JAZGTK010019983.1:0-11166 GCA_036877625.1 Ambastaia sidthimunki
CTGAACACGGAGGACTTCTTCATGTGAACATCTCAACATCAGTTGTTATGCAGGTAGGTCGGTTTGGTGTTTTATATTTTATTGAAGGTGCTGTACCGTGTGGATGCGGAATGAAGAGATGCGCTCGTGTACAGTTAACGAGGCAGCAGGATTTCATCCTCACGGCGCAACATCAAACCTACAACCCTGTAGGATGGATATTACAGTCATTCATCCAAAGTCATTCTTCTTTAACCGAACTAAAAAATCTTCTATACAGTAAACAAGAAATTGAGCATATGAAATGACCATTATGTTTTCTTTGACGTTTTTAAACTCCTTTTCTTGCGAGCGCATGATACATTCGTCTCATTTAGTCGTTAATAAAAAAATTACACGTCTTTAAATATAAAAACGACAAAGTCAGAAGAAAGACTTTTTTAAAAAAAAGATCGAGTAGCAGAAAGGAAGTTTGTGTGATGAAAATGTACCACGACTACTGGAACTGGTTAAGTTTTTATATTATTCCCATCACATCCTATAGCAATCTTATAAATGTACAATATTATTAATACATTATAACACTTGTTCTATTCATTTTATTATAACACATTATATTCCTATGTGGCCTACATTAATGTCAGATTTACATTTTTATTTGAAAAAACTTTGTTTACATATACACAACTATATTTGTTTAAATATAAACAAATATCTATATAATAGGTCTGTTTGTACAGGGAATTTTGTGGTTTATCATGATATACAATTTCCTTTAGCACCTGTCACATAAAATTGTAAAATTCAAATTCTGGTCATCTCCTTTAGTTCTAGCTGATTTGTGATGCTTATCATCAGCAAGGATAAATCAAGCAACAAATGCAGGTATCAAGCTCAAGCTTCAAACTGCAGCTGTAAAATATGAAGTCCTTTTTGTCCAGAGAACAATAGCTGGTCCACACCCCTCAACTGATCAATGAAATCAGAATAAACAGAAATAACAGAAAATATGCTTCAGGGATTCAAGCTTAATACAGTGTTTCATACAATATGATATGATCACATAAAAATGAAATAATGTAGATGAGAAAAGATGCTATAAACCACACTTAATCTTTGTATTGATACTTCAAAATAGTTGTCAAGTCTATTTGTATTTCACTAATCTGAAATACACATGCAATAAAGGCATATAGAGAGAGGCTTTAGGGGTGTGTAGGAGAGAGAGTTGGAAGGAGTGTGAATGCTATAAAGGTGGATGATTCCTGAGTGTGATCCCAGCTGGTGGTTCCGTCTCCACAACAGTCTCCTGCTGCTCTCTTGTCCAGGCAACCTGCTCTCTCTCTTTCTTGCTCTCTCTCTCTCTTTCTCACACACACACTGCCCCACCCGTCCCTTCAGAGCCCTTATAGTAACAGTTGTATGTGCTGCTCTGATGCTGAAGGACAAACACTGTTTGTAAGAGCATGCTGAGATGATATTTATGCACCAGTAGGAAGTTTCTAAATTGGACATTGCAGGATCCGGAAGATGAAGAGAGAGAGGAAAAGAGAGAGAAAGGGGGGTGAGGTTACTCACTTTGGGTAATTGTATTTAACTGAAGGTGTATTTTGTCTGCTCTGCCCCTGTTAGCTACATTTGTGTTGACAATCACATGAAAATGTAATGAAGGTAGTGATATATATACTTAAACCTTCAATGAAATCTTTTCGGGTGACTTTCCATTAGAGGAGAAGCTGTTCTGAATGCAGTGCAGTTGTGGGGTAGTGGTGAGGTGTAGAGGGGGTGGGCAGGCTTTAGGGTGTTATTAATGTGTCTGTTTGTTGTCATGGTTGGCAGTCTCTCTGATATATGTTTTCCTGTGGAGTTTTTGGTCAGTGTGTAATAACCTCACACAATGTAGGAGTCCAGTAAGAGGAGGGCAAGGGTCAGAGAATAATGTTCTCGCTCTGTATAATATAAATTTCAAATGTAAAAATTGCTAAAACTGTTGCTTTTAGTCGAAGCTCACTGGTCCTTAAGAGATAGCCCATAGCACACTTTCTAGGACTGATGGAAATAATGGAAAAATACTTGCCAGTGATAAACATCAGCAGAAAATCTGCAGTGCCTTTAGCATAGTTCACAAATTTAGTGCAAGCTAATGTCCCTAGAGTAGAATACATCAAAGATGGGTTATAGCAGTGTGCCTGTGGCTTTTCACAATGTGGTAAATACAGTGTAGAAAAACATGATTCAAGTAAAGCTTCACCCACACTGTAGTTTACAAGAACGTTCATGGTCATATTTTAGTTGATATAATTGGCTACAGTACAGATGTAAAAATGTCTTTGTGGGGTTTCCTACTTTATCAGATATTGAATTGATGTTTCTACCTTTGATAAATGTAAATGGGATCATGTTTTTGATAAAAAAAAATGTACAGATTCACTGGCTGGAAAGTGTTTCATCTTTTGTGGCATTAGACTTTTCTTTACATATGACTATGTACACAAAAAAATTGGGTTGTTTGTTGAGCTTTTTACGTCAGAAATGACATTTCCTATCAGCTTTTACACCACACACAGTGGATGAGATGAAACAGAGCAATGCATCATTGTACACAAACCCCACAATGCTTTGCTTATGTGTCCTTTGATCAAAGTGGGGAATGATTAATATTGATGTTTATATCATACATCAGTGAATCCAACAGAGGCTGGCTGCATGAATGTATCTCCCCTTTCCTTTGATGTCAGCCTTATGTTTACTTTTGAAATAGTAGAGCAGTCAAGCAGGATGACTTGTCAGATTCTGAAAATGCACTCAAGTGTCTTTTATGCACTGTGAGGAACAGAAGCATGCTATCAGCCCAGTATAATGTGTAAAGCCTTTTGTGTTTTGTGCTTTCATTTGCATTTTTGGGCGAGGGGGCGGGAGCAGTCCACCTTGCGATTTTAATTACTTACCAACAGTTCTTTGGTCCTGTCAGTGCTTTTGTCCTCTTGTTGATCAAATAAGAAAAGAGTATTTTACATTTAAGTCTAAGAATTCCTGAACAGTTTGTGGGCGGCTATTTTTTCACTTCTGAAATGTCTGTGACACAAGATTATGAAAAATATTGCTCTTGATCTTTTCATCATTACCTAATATGTGTATTCCTTGAAAAAGTAATTAATTCTTGTCTTTTAGCAAGTTTACCTTCCCCCGATCTGATGTAACATCTGTCGTGTTCATCTGAGTTAGTAAGCTGACTTATAACTTGTATGCATGGTTTGTAGGTATACATGTTTTATGTGGTTGTTATTTTATGTTAGACACATAAGTCTTTTTTATAAATAGTTAAGTACTTTAGTTCTAAGTCCAGATGTTTTTCTTATGTTTTCTCTGTCTTTCCCTGTCGGAGCTGCCTCTGCTGAGATACAGGCAAGTCATCTGTACAGAAAATCCTAAAACCTCTTTTCGAGCAGACAACAGTAATAACCCCAGTGAACAAGCTAAATGCAACCGTTGCATAGAAAAACACTTTAACATGTGAGGTAGGATGAGGAAGAGACAGAAACTGTGGGATTGTCATCACCTTTATAATCTCTGGCCAACACATGCACGGTCCCACAAATGATTTAGACAGTTCTGCCAGTCTTAAAAATGTTTAAATGTCATTGCATAGGAAAATTAAAATATTAAATCAAGTGGCATGTGCAAACAAATGATAGAAAACCATTTCACAGAGCATTTTTCTTAAGCATTTTTTGCCATTGCTTCCCAAGGTTATGATCCCAAGGTCATTTTAAATAGATATTTGATGTATTTAGGTGTAGCTTATTACTTGAACTATAGACATAGCCCATTAAGCTTGATGAGCAGAAAGTAACCAAATACTTGTTGTTATATTTTAAAACCTATCAAATGTCTTGTTGGAACATGTTTTGTTTAAGTGTGCCTGAGCTATTTTTCTTTGTAATAAATCAGCCGCTAAAAAGCATGTTTCTTTATTATCTAATACAGTGACATTGATGCATATTGTAGTGTGGCTTAAGTAAGTGTTCCTTTTAGGGCAGTGTTTATATGCCAAACATCAAATAGCTACATAATAATATAATAAAATACTATTTAAAGAAATATTTAATGAAGGCATTGGTTACACTGTAAGCACTGGAGTCTTAAACCAAGTGGAGGGACTGAGGCAGTGGTTGGTGAAGTGTTGCTGATATATAGCTGGCAGTGGGCGTGGCTCCATAGCACAGATCAGGAGGGGGTGTGGCAAATGAAGGTGGAACAACAGATGGATGCCCACAGGAGCTTTCAGATTCCTAGTAGAAAACATCCTTTCGTGAGGCACACGTAGAATTGATTGATCCTCCTTGTTTATAATTTGTTACACCCACTTTGGGCTTTGAAGTCTTCTGCATCACTCCAGAGAAGAGAGATGAGGAATATGTCAAGATCCACCTTTGAAGGTGAAAATGTCTTTTGCAGTGTGTTTGTGTTACATTTCTCAGCAGTGCTGAAGTGAAGCCCCCCTGAATGACAATGAGTCTTGCGCTGCCTTCTTATCTGTCAATAACATTGTCTACACGAGATAATACACAAATAAAACTATTTTTATTAAGATAGAATGAGAGAAAACACATCTTTGCTTTCTGTATCATAGGTAGTGTGTTGTGGCAATTGGGAAATGCTGCACTGACCTGTTTTCTGTCAGGAGATGAATATATGTTGATATTTGTTGTTCACACCCTTGGGTCATTTGCTTGTGTCATAGCTGCCGGTGTTTACTGCAGTCTGAAGGTCACAGAAGCTAGTCCCTGCTGGGACCACGGCACCTTAAATCACTGCAGCCTCTGCTTAAAGCTATTCATATACAGAGCCTGACTCATCAACACGATAAATGTGTGGAGGTGTAGTTTTATTTATGTAAGCCAAACTTGCAACCTACATTTAAAGTACCACCAATGGATTCTCCTTGAGGCCCATAATATTAGTTATTCCAGGAATGAGAGGCGGCAAAGCCTTGCATGTAAAACACATTGGGTGAAAGAAATGGATCCAGAGCGAGTATAGTTATGTGAAGAAGCAATAAATCTTTCTCCTTTAGCTGCTGCACAGTTAGCCTCCCTGCCATTATAGATCCATGTACATTAGCATTTAAATGAGCTAACTTGATTTTACCCAGTTCAGGCACCATTGTCTTCATCTGAATGAGTTCACTCTCAGCAGACTGACTGGAATGAGATCAGACGATCCATTTGCTGCTCCTCTCAGTCTTTAATAACATGGAGGATTCGCTAACTAATAGGACCTCAGGTTGAGAGGAAACAAATCCCCCTGTTCTAATGTCTGTTTTAATCCAGAACTACCAGAACAAAGAGCAGGATCCAGTCACATTATCATTTTTATGTAATGGATCGATGGTGCGTCAAGTCATGTCAGAATGAACGTGTTTATGAGACGAGTGAGTTCGTATGAACACCACTGTGACGTTACCATGACGTTGGTCTGGCAAGTGGCATGCTCATTTTCCTACAAAAATGTTCAGTTGGGGACATGTCAGTTAAAGAACCATGATAGAACCACATTGATATTGTTTCTTATTCTGATGCGTACATTACGTTCCGTGGTGCGTTTGCTGGCATGTGTCTTATGAATGAATGAGAATTGAATAAGCCTGCCTAGGCAATGCCATAAGCCATTTTATTTAAAAACTTTAAAACAGACACGGAACAATAATATTTATGATTATACATTATAGTATATGTTCTTTTAAAGACCCCTATCTTTTATTTTGATTGACATCCTTCTGGGGAATTTAGGCTTTAGATGGGGTCTAGCCCTGCGTAATTTTCACCTTGTAGTAACAAATGCAATTAGGTTCTGGCAGTCACATTGTTGAACCTGTCTCTTGACAAAGTAATTGTTTGCTTCTACTTTGTAAAGGCAAAACAAACAATTGGCAGCTACTGACAAACAAGCATCTTGTCAGAAGTATCACAGTACGTATGTGCGTGAGCAGATAACTCAAGGTTTAGCTGTTCATCAATAAGTATCTGTTCTCCTGTCTACATGTGCTGTGTTTTTCTGTCTGCTGTTTGTCCCTCACAGAGCTTCAGTTATGTCATTATTAGCACTTACGCTTTTAGTGTATTCAATAGGACTGATCATTAGCTGGCCGGTTTCTCTGAGAGATGGGATTCTATTAGCATGTACACGAGGCAGTGATTTCAGTCTGCTAAGCATATGCACCTGCTGGCAGTGTTTAGTGTGTTGATGGGACATTTATTTAAACCTACAAAACTGAATACTCAACTTTATAAACAAAAGATTTTTCTAGTAAAATAAACGTTAATAGCTGTGTGTGCCACATTAAAGATATTACATTCGTTTCATCTATTAATCATTTTGAAATACTTTCAAAGAAGTCATTAAAAAGTGAATAATTAATGTTATGGTTACGTTATCTTGTCCTGCTTTTAGTCTTAGTTTTGTGTATCAAGAATTCAACATTTGCCAGTGTAGTTCCATTTTACCTTAACTTTAACTTAGTCAACATTTGAAACCTCAAAGAAACGTCTTTTCACAGTTTTCCATGTTGTCTTTACATAAACAGTAGCTTTCAATGATTCAGCCCAGTTTCAGTCAGGACATTTGAAAAAGAAATGCTTGATTTTAAAATGTCTTTCTGTATTACTACTTGCATGTAGCAGTGACCTTGTCTTTGTACAAATGTAATTGGCTGAATCTTATGAAGGATGTGTGTGTATACGTGTGTGTATGTGAAAAGCTATCCAGACACACCCTCTAAATCCAATTCAGTGTAGTATCTGGAAGAAGCCTCAAAGAAAGCATCTGTCTCTCTCTCTCTCTCTCTCTCTCTCTCTCTCTCTCAATCCGCAGTAGGCCCTTTTCTGCGTTATAAGAAAACGATTGTGGCCTCTTTTAGCCCCTGTGACAGCACAAGACAGACATTTACTAAACTTCCTTTGCTATAAAATTTTGCCATTCATAAACTCAGCAGGATGCAGCTGTTGATTAAGCCCCATCTGAGGTAAACAGTAGAAAATCTGTGTTCTTTTCAGGGCCTTCTGTGCATTACAATTTTCTTCTCACTCAGGAGAAAATACTCTTAAAACAAGCCTGTGTAATTTGATGTGCTATTTCAGAGAAACAGAGAGTACCTATGAGTGTGTGTGTTTATGTTTGTGCATGTGTGAATGTTTGTATTTTAATCACTCTGTCTTAGTGTTATGCATAGTTACCAGATACATCAGTTCAGGTAATTTTGCTTTAAGAACAACCATTTTCCACCATTTTGAGAACATTTTTGAGATCGTCAGATCTTGTCTACTGGTGAAATGAATGGAAGCAATGCTAGAGGATAATAATAAGACAGTGTGAGGCAGTGTGATGTTAACTCTCTGATTGAAGAGATGTTTGAGTGTTAGTGATCTGTGGAAAGCTAAAGCCTTTTTATATTCTGACATTAGCTCAAGAAAAAGACAGACAGTCTGGCAGCTTGACAGATCAGGAATGAACTTTACCATGGAGATGAAAGTGTCATTTACTCAGTTAAGCACATGGATCTGAGAGCTGCTCTGACTGATGGGTCTGAAAATGCATTTATGGTGCCAATATCAAAACAGCAGCAAAGGTATAAGATCAGGTATAAGTTCACAGAGGATGTCATTGAACAGGATGTGGGTACAGATTCACACATGCTCATTGGAGGCCAGCGGGTGTCTGGATTTAAGTCTGTCGATAAGGCTCACAGACATATCATGTCTCTACAACAAGACCTGTTCTTGAACAGGCAACACGCATCTTTAATATGTGGCATATATTTGATGCCTTAAAGCCTCTGGGAATAAATGAATAGCAATAGAAATGCCTGTTGACAGGTCTGTGTCTTCTGCGTAGATGTAATTGCTTTAACAGCTTCATGTGCCGCACTGAAGAAATGCTTGAGGCCTGGATCTTCTCCTTTCAGTCTCACAATGCAGCACATGTTAATAGATGAAGCACAGAGGGTTCAAACTGAATCACAGTCTCACTCTGGCATCGGTAACTTTGCTAGTGTAAGTAGGGCATTGAAAGAAGCCACTTTAAAGTTAAGAGATAATGACTTTGAAATCATTACGAAAGAGTTTGTGTCAGCACTTCCAAAAGACTCCATGGCCTATTAGTCACTCTTGGTTTAACGCTAATCAAATTCAGACTTTATTAGGCAGATTTCTAACCTCCTTACTGGATGCATCCGACATACCACCAAAATAAAGTCTCTCATCTTGTAAGTTCTCTGTGCTCTTTATATTAAGACTAAATGAATTCATTGCATTTCATGTGATTAAAAAATTGGTGCAACTTAAAGAACAGCATTCACTTATGAGGCTGGACTGGCATGAAAAGTTCCAGTAAACAAATGTTGGCTAAACAAATCACTGTTGGAGTTTAATCTCAAAGCAAAGTTCAGATCTTGCATATATTAAAAAAATTTTACAGTGTAATATTTGGAATTAGTGGTAAGATATTTTTAAGTCTGTTTTGCTGAGATCCATTTATAACTTAAAAAAACATAATGTAGTCATAACACATGTTAGTAACACATGTCCATTTGCTCTCTTTAGACCTTCGGAAAGAAATCAGACAGTTTTTGTGCTTTTTCTTTAAGACATAAACACCCATTGTTATGATTTGAGTTGAAAAAAGTACAGTATTTTTATAGTAACATCAACAGTTTTTAACAAAATCAAAAATGAAGGACAATTTGATTCCTCATGTCTTTTACTGGCCTTTACAAAATAATGTGTTAAAAGTTTTTAAAGGGCCAGTACCTGATTCTGTCAAATCCTGGCACTGGACTCTTGTTACAGATCAGTTTAGATCATCTTGACCCTTAGGGCTGCTCTGTTACCCTCTTTGCCTTTAAATATCTTAGTAGCAGACAAACCCATGTATTTCTGCAGTGTATGGAATAACAGTGCATCGACATGGCAAACTATAACCATATGGAGGGGTTGATAGGATGTAAATGGCGGGGAAAAGGGATGTATGCAAGCCTGTAAAATAAAAAGTGTGTTGTAAAGAAAGCCTGTGTGAGGAAAGAGATCGATGAGAATAGATTTTCTTCTCTCCAGCAGAAACTGCTGGGCTGTGGCTGCTGGGATGTCAGCAGGTCTGGTGCATTACTGATGCCTGCTAGACTATAGCCAGTGCTCATACTTCAAAACAAAGGGAGAGAAAAAGCATTTAAATAACAGAGAATAGGAGGTAGAAAGAAATACTAAAGAGAGATAGAGAGAGTGTGCACCATAGGGACAGTGAGATGGAGCTTATAGTGACAGAAACAGATGAAAGAGCGAAGGGGAAAGACCTGGATTAACATCACTCATCCAGGTCATTCCCTTTAGCCTCTGGCAGCAGAGACCTCATTACTCACCAGTTTAACTCCATATTAAGTTTAGAGCACTGAAGTTAGGTTTTAAAAAATAGTAAAAACTGTTTTGCTGACTAACCCTCACACTTCCTTAAAGCTCTGAATGACCAGCATTCTACCATGCTGTAGCATTGAAATGCATTTTAATTCATAGCTTATTAAAAATAGCTGTGTCTACTGAAAACACACATTTTTTTTTCTGTGCACACCGTTTTTGGAGTGCTCTTAAAAGCATGAAATTGACTTTTTTCCCTCATGTCTGCTGCCTGTCATGCACTGGTATCAGCCTATCCGTGTTGTCATGTAATCCTTCTTCTGCAGCTCCAAAGTGATTAATTACATGGTACGATCGTCTCAGGTGATTGGTTTAAAAACTGCCATGCCCAGAACAGAGCGCACATCAGCAGCAGTGACAGAATTCAAATCACATATTTTCGAGGGTGCACACACCAGCCAAGCAGCTGCTATTTAGTTAAATGCGAATGCTAACAATGCTAGTCTTTTATTTTATATGTACTACAGTAACATATACAGTATATGATATTTCACGAAAGCTACAGAAGGATCTCCACCAGAAAGATGGAATTTTTTCAGCACCACAGACAGCGACGCTCTGTTTCAGAGGCAGAGTTTGTTAACAATATCCCTGACATGCTGTAATTGGTGTGAATAATCATCATATTAATCCGAATGAGAGGTAGTAGGATTCAGCGGGAGTCACCTGGAGCTTTAGCAAGATTATTGACAGACATTATTAACAACTTCTCACACTGTAAATACGCATATGTTTGTGAGAAACAGCAAAACAACGAAGAACTAACCTCTCACCTGCTTCAAAGTATATTTAGACTGTTTACTAATGAAATAAACAGACTGTATTGTTTGTGTCTTTTTACATGCATATTTTTTATGTCCCTGATATATGCTTTACATTTGTTTTTAGATATACACTCTGCTGTATAAATAAACTTATAAAACTGTTCAGCAAGCGGCTGTTATCAAGGAGACCGTATAACAACAGGTTTTGAAACAACAGGAAGAAGAACAAGGCTCAGTGGAATGTGTTAACACTGGGAACTCTGTTTTCCGTAAGGCAGGATATGACACTATAACAGCACAGAGATCATGATGAACAGACAACAAAGGTCTCGTAATAAAGTTCTGTGTGTGAATCCCACAACACTACTGCCGCAACCTCTCTGTCGGTTTTCCGATGTTATTTGTTTACGAAGGCTGCTAGTATAAAATAAACGTGGTATTGCTTGTGGTGCGATAAAAGGTGCATCTATTATCTGGGTTGATGACTAGCCTTTGCCAAGAAGCACAGATTGTTTTCCACCTCTCCTTGAAAAACTATCTCTTCCCGCGGGAGCCTGAGTCAGACTGTACTCACTCTTCAATCCAAACGCAGCACTCTTCACAAGACACAAATAGGCTGCGTTTACCTTCATCTGCACTGAGTTGATACACGATGCTCTGTGGCCCGAGTTGTTTAGAATGGAAAAGAAATGATTAGTTTTAGGAGACAGGATGAAATTTTGTCTGGTCAAAAGTGATGTTTCATAGAACTACTGTCATCGCAAAAAGTAAATGACTCAATTTTACAGCTTCAGGCGAAGGCCTTTATTTACAAAATAAGAGACACATAAAATTAGTAGTGCACTGTAAACCATTTTATTAAAATTTTAATTACTTTTTTCTTCTTTGAATTTTTGAATTACAAAGTTACAGCCTGCATTGGCATTTATTGCTTTTTCTTGTTCAATTTGAATTTATTT
>JAZGTK010019984.1:0-11166 GCA_036877625.1 Ambastaia sidthimunki
CACACACTGATACACACAATCTGTCATCTATACACACACTGATACACACGCACACACACTGATACACACAATCTGTCATCTATACACACACTGATACACACGCACACACACACTAATACACACAATCTGTCATCTATACATACACTGATACACACGCACACACACAACACAAAGTAATTTCCTCCAATGAAAATGAACCAGTCACTTCAAATGATTCAACAGCTTGTCCATACAACGGTCTAGGAATATTCCTGGAATTCACTGACCCAGATATGTTTTACGGAGTAACATCTCCTTGTAATAGTCTAGCTATGGCTACACTTACATCAACAAATACACAGACACACATACAGGCCTACACCCAGGAGTCGGGTGAGGTTGGGTAGGGCTGAGTTCTGTATGAAGGCCTGCGTGTGGTGGAGTAGAAGTCTACGTAGTTGGTTTTGGGTTTGAGCACCTGCCTCTCGCTCACCACGGGATAACGGACCGGGTCGTCCAGATAAGCGTCCTCGTATCCCACTGGAGACGACAGGTACATTCCATAATTGTCATAGGTGCCTTGACTGGACTCCTCAGGGTAGTACAGCTGAAAGAGAAGACAAGGGCATAATACAACTGAAGTTAATATATAATAAAATCCTGGCTTTTAATCCTCTTCTTTTTAATGGCACTGAAATGTGCATCCATTCATCCATCATAAAAGTAAATAGAGTTAATAAATGTCTTCTAAAGTGAAACTATATTGTTTTGTATATTTTGAGCTTGTGAAACCTGCAATCTGTAACATTTGCCTCTCTATCGCCATCTCTGTTTAAAACACAGAATTGCAGAATAGTTGCGGAGTTATTTTCTTAACATGGATGACAAGATTGAACTCTAAACAATTGTAAGAACAAGCTACAAATGCTGCACTATAGTTGCCTGATCTTCTTGAACTTCTGAACTTGGTCTTCTTGATCTTCTGAACTTACATCCCAGTGTACATTAATACTCATTAATTGAGCTTGAGACAGCACAACTATGAATAATAATGAATGCGGAGAATGCTTCCATAAATCCTGCATAAATCTATTTGCATAAATTTACTGTAAAACAAAATGAATAGGAAATATGCATATTTCAAATCCGAGTCATGTATCCTTGTGTTCTGGTGTGTTGTGGAAGTGAGGGTTAAACTCACCTGTGATCTGCGGGACTCCTCTGCTGAAGGGGACGGATACGAGCTAATGAAATAGGCTGATTGCTTTCCGGACCCTAAACACACATATACACAACCATTGAAATACCATATCATGATTCTATAACAATATTCTATCATCACACTAACACTTAATATACAAACCCAGTATGGCTGTGACCCTTTGATATAATCTCATGTTTAACATGTTATATATGAGATAATGTACATCCATTTAACATATAAGCAGTACCGGTCAATACATGCTGTAGTATTGTTAATTTTTAGGGGACGGATGGATTCAGGAAAGCTCACCTGTGTACTGACTTGTGTTTCTATTGGCGTCGCCATAATAATTATGAAGTTGCATAGACGACTGAGTCCTTCGTTGATTTAAACGGTGTCCTCTTATACCCAGCATGGCAGGTGAAGAGGTGGCACTACCTCCTAATGTGACAAATTAAACACAATAAATAAAAAAATACTTAAAACAAAGAAGAGATGAGTAAATAAAAATCACTTCAAGATTTACTTAAAATATAGGACTTTATTTACAGGTGATTTTCTGCACCAGCTACAATATTACATTTCCCACAATTCTTTGTGGTTATGACAGCTCACCTGATTGGATAACAGGTGACGTCTGCTCGTTGCTGGTTGGCAGGGTGGGTTGGGAACGGTACCTGTCTCGTTCCAGTGTTGACACCGGTGTGATGAAGTGATTCTGGTTCCATCCGTCCTGATGAACAACAGAACACACTGTTCTAAGATCTCAGGAGAACATAAGTGTTCCTAAACCACAGATGGCTGAGAACATTTACCTTTTTATAGAGGGTGCGCAGGTCTCTATACTGCCACAAAGTGTTTAGTACCTGAGCTGCAGCCTTGACCACTTTCATGGAATACCTGCAACAGAAACACAGAGCTGAAACCATGGAAAACATTATGACTTTTACGATTACAACACAGCAAATAAATTCAGAATATAAAACAGTCTTAAACAAAAAATATTCCCTTCAGTTGGCCTGTGAGAAGAGAAAGTACCTCTCTCCACGGCCCCTGCTGATTGTGGCCAGCTTGTCGATGCCGTCCGTTTGGGCGAGTGCTCGGGCGTTCTCCATATTCCTGCTGGTGACCTCATGAAGCGTGCAACAGACCGCAGCCACGGTCTCATCCGACAGCAGGGATGGACCGTTGCCAGGGAGACGGGTCACCAGGTCCCGCATGGCATACTTTCCTTTGGAACCATTTAAAACGCATTTTGACAAACCTTTTAGATCAATATGCATGTTTTAATGACTACATGGAATTGAAATGAAATGTAAAGCTTAAGTAACTGACCAATGAGCTCCTTGTTTCTGGCGTCCAGAGCCATGTTTCGCAGAGCGGTGGCCACAGAGCAGACCACCCTGTCATTATCCATTCTCAGCAGTTCCACCAGAATGGGCAAACCCTTCTCTTTACGTACAGCAGCGCGGATGTAGGCCGCAAACTGACCAGAGAGAGAGAACAGGTTAAACTCTTTGTGCACATGCTCAGTTTTCTAGTGATGCACCCAGAGAGAAAATAGGCCTCAAAGTTATTTAAAACAAAACATTATTGTATTATACAGTTTGATAACTTGTCTCTAATGTTACAGGGCAAACAAGCTTCGGCTAATAAAAACCTACCACCTTACCTTTAGAAAGAGACCCCATGCAATTTGTTGTAAGCATTTTATTGTTAGATTTTAATTTTAAACCTTTATTAAAGAGGTTTAATAAGACTATTGTTAGTATGCTCATTATCATTATCACATGCTCATTCATAACTGAACTGTTGTGCAGTACAGTATTTGTAAAATATTTTACAATATAATTTTGTAAAATGTACATGTAAATAGCTAGAAAAATGTCAAATATTTAAAGAATATATTCAGTTTTTATGTAAAAAGGCAAATTTAAAAATTAACATTTTAGTGTAGGGCTTTCATCTTGTTGTGTTAAGAATATTCACTTTTGGCCAATAATTTTTATTTTATTGCATCACAATTATTTGTATTTTTACATAGTTTTTACATAGTACAGCCGTGGCCTGTATTAGAACCTTGAATTTACATTTTCAAGATGTACATGTGCAGGAAAAATTCTTTATCCACCAGCCAGTTATATACATTCATATAATTTAGACGTATTCTGAGCGCTGTGACTGTATAATTCTGTTTATGGTACAGTGACCACAAGACTCCTACCCTCCAGGTTCCTGCGGAGAGATTCTGCAGAGATCCAGCCGCCCCTTCCAGCGTGGCCGGGTTGGAGCTCTCTGCCAGCAGAGTGAGGTACGGCTTTACCACAGATGGGTGCCACAGCATCTCTGCCCCCTTTGGACTTCCAGAAAATCCTGGAATGGGCCCCACACCATCCCACTGCAATATGGAATTACACAAACACCCATAAAATCACGTGACGTGTTATTTTCAGCTTTGAACTTTCAGATTTTTTTTTACCTGTAGTAAGAAGTGACAAACATATTTCTAAATGAAAAATTGTGATAAATAATTTAATTCCAATGCACAATATTTACACCATACATTGATTAAATTAAATTATAATTTGAGTTAGGACTTCTGCATGTTTTTTTCTGACAAATTTTCATTACTTTTCCTGTTGTCCAAAATTACTAAAACATTTCTAAAATGACTGATTTCTAAAAATTGTTTAGAAAAAGGTATTGCTAACAGTTAAAATATTTCCACGTTGAGCAAAACAAGAAAAATATATCTTTACTATATTTTTATGATAAATTAGTTTCATAAATACCGATATTACGGTTTTTATTGTCTGTAGGAAGCCTGTGGAATGTTACACCTACCCAACTGACAGTTTTGTATTGAGAACTAAGACTGTGTATTGACTAGTGGTACAACAATTGGACTTATGTGAGGCTATTAACTTTTGCCTTTCTAAACACTGAGAGCGTGAAGCCAACACTGTCAGTTTATGTAGTGATGGCTCACCTGCTGATCCTGCCAGGATCTCTTCTTCTTCTTCTTTCTGAGGCCCCAGCAGCTGTAGTCGACCTGCTTGCTGGACGTGTCGGGGCCCAGGAGCGTGTCCAGGTCTTGGGTTCCCATCAGCCGGGAAGGCGGCATCTCCAGCTCAAGACGGTACGACAGGTTCCTCAAAGTGCACACACAGTTTTCTACAATCTGGAACAGGAAGTGACATGGTAAGAGAGAAAAGTCAAGAAGGACACCGGAATGAGTGTAGTGTGGGAAATCTCTACAACTAAATAAGAAATACTGACTCATCCTGTTCCAGCAGATGGCATGCTAGGACTAATATTTCCTAAGAAAAGACCCACAGCTTCACACTCCTGCAACCCACCACTAGGGGCTCTCAATACGCTTTTGGCTCTTCAAGGAGTGGCCAGAAAACATGTGACACCTTTTTTAAGCAACAAGAGCCTCTGCCAGCTAGCTGCTTTCATCTCATGTACAGTTTGACCAGTTTGGCAGGAACGTGTCGGGCATATTCCAAATATAACCAACAATCCAATGCATTGTGCTGCATCAAAACTGGCTAGTTTGAGATATGCTAGCTGTGTTCCATAACCTAGCGAGTTTCATATATTCTGAAAGCATTTTAAGGCATCACAAAGAAGGCAATCCCATAATGCAATACAACAATGCAATAAATAAATCCAAGATGGTTTATAAAGCAGTAAAAATGTTGATTATAAATGTAATTTATTCATTCAATACCAACACCTAAAAAGCTAATCTTAATAGTTTGTGTTTTGTATCTTTAAGTCTATTAGACAATCAATTCCATAAATGTGTGCAGATTAATGTCTGACAAATTGATCATTAGCTTAGCAACATGCTACCGCTAACTCAACATGAGTGGAGTCTGAGTTGCTGTAGGCCATTTTAGACCCGTCTAACGTGAGACTTTAAAAGCACTAGGAAGGCGCTTTAGAGGGCGACTGACTGTTGGCTGGAGTCATGTCTGCTGGTTTTGGAACAGAGCTTCTGTATAAAATCAGAGGGAGATCTCTCACCTTACTGTCATAATCGGAGGTGTTTACACAAGTTTTAATGATATAGAGGACAGAATCAATCAGCCCTTCACAGCAACGCATCTGCCGTCTGGCCTCTTCCCCAGCTGAGCTCAGATTCCTGAGACACACACCAACACAACAGCGTCTGGTTTAGTGTTTAACATACAGTAAATGAATGTTGCAGCCCTGTGATTTAGGGCCCCAGATGTGATTGCGTCTTTGTGTGCATCAAAGTGTGTGTGACTCAAAGGATGGCTGTACCTGAGGCATCCGGTTGTGTTCCTCAGCACCAGTGATGAATGCAGTTTGAGTTTCTGGTCCTCTCGCTGGGGGGCCGCACCCCACCCAGAGTGAGGGATAATCACTGTGTTTGTGAGCGGACCGAGAGCATCCCGAGCTATCGTCATCTTCACAGAATCACAGGATGACAGGTTCCACAACACACCTGTCAAGACGTGACCCCAAATTTATTAGTTAATGCACTAGAATCTCAATTAAAGGTGGTTTACCCAAAAATGATTTCCCCTCATGTTTTAAACCCCTGCAGAAGTAAATGAAATTCTGTAAACTACAGCCATACACAGTCGTGGCCTAATGGTTAGAGAGTCAGACTTGTAACCCAAAGGTTTAATTCCAACGGCTGAGATGCTGAGCAAAGCATCTTTCCTCCAGTTGCTCTCCGGGCACTACAGTGTGTGTTCACTCCTCACTGGATTAAATGCTGAGGTCAAGTATGGGTTACCATACCTGATAAATACATCAGGAAAAGTGTGATTATCACAATAATAAGAGAATTTCATTGATAGAAATGAATGTGGTGGTTTTGGTTAAAATATACTTTCAACAACAAATAAAAATGCTTGGTCTTTTGGAATATTAGCGAAGTGTTATCATTATTATACGGATACCTGCAGCCAATTCTCATAATATTATGACTTTAAACTCATAATTCTATGGCATTATTCTTAAAAAAATTAATTCACGTAAAACAGGTCTTTTATGTTGCTGGCAATAGGCTGGTGAACAGCACACTGACATCACATAATGCCGCTTCAGGCAACTCCAGTTCATTTCCCAGCTTGTGTTCCTTTAATGACTCCTGCTTCCCTCTCTCTCATCCCATATGATTCCTTGTTGTCTCACACTGTCTTACATAATAAACTGATAAAAAGGGCCTATTACGCTTTTCTCAAAATCGTATTTCTTTTCTAAAACACTTAAATATCGATTGTAAATGATTCCTTTAAGCATAATATGAAATTAAAACACTTGTTTTTCATGGCACTTTGAGAGACACATCCAGAGATGTTTCCTTACTGTTAAATGACACAGGAAGAACAACTAATAATCTCACAAATACAGACAATTAACACAAAAGTTTCTTGTGATTCTGAAAATCAGTGTATGTGAAGGACTAAAGACCTGACATTACACAAACCTGTTCCTTCTGTTTGAATTATGACACTGATAACATACAGTAAATCATGAAATTTTTGATAAGCTGTTTAGATAATTATTATTTCCCTGAATTTATCCAGCAACACTTCAGATGTGCTTGTAGAGAAAATATGTTTGTGTTTTGCAGCTCAGCTTTTGATCAAATACTTTTTTCTACAGTAATCAGAGTAATGAGATACAGTACATTACTGTAATCTCTTATCTGAGCTGCACCAGCTGATCTGATCACAGGAGCGAGACAGAGAAATTAAAGCGAGGGAGGGAAAAAGACTCGTGTCAGTCACGTGACCACACACACCCACTCACCGGTGACAAGCTCTCGCACTTCTGTGTCTGGCGTCTTTCTCAGCAGACGCACTAAGGCTGGGATTCCACCGGCGTTCCTCACGCAAACTTTGTTGTCATCGGTGGCTTTTCCGAACACCAGGTTCCGCAGGGCTCCGCAGGCGTTCCGCTGAACTTCCAGGGTTTTGTGGTCCAACAGATCCACCAGGTGCCGGATCCCCCCCAGCCGACACACCTGTGAGCCATGAGAACATGAGAGTGAATGTTTTATAAAGAAATATTAATATTATAATACATATCCTAACATTATTTACAAATTACTTGGAGGCTATACGTGTTTTTTAACAAAAAAAACTTTGAACCTATAAAACAAAACAGAATAAAAATTAAAATACTAACATATAACACACATTCTGGGTCTCTGTTTGTGCCACTATGAACTTCTCATGTGGTCATTATGTAGCAAATTAACCAAGACTTGAATCAACTCAAGATCATTTACAGCTTCAGTTTTGTTTTTCCACATTTTCCACATGCTTTTGGATAAGATTTTTTTCTGCATCTGTGTAAAAGCAACAGCAGAAGTGTGCCACACACACGCAGCTCTGCAACATCACTGTGTGTGTGTGTGTGTGTGTGTACCTCTGCTTTGGTGCGGTTGTCTCCGTAGCAGAGGTGCTGTATATATGCTGCAGCATTGGCCTGGACGGATGGAAAATGATGTTGCAGCATCCGGATCACCTCTGGCAGCTCTGGGTCTCTCCAGGCAAATTCCCTGGAATCCCATACACACAAAAAACTGCCAAACACGCAAACATGGGAAAACCGCATTTGACAAATGAATGTTTGCGGGTGCAAACAAACATTCCAATCTTTGCTTTGAACAGTTATTGTGTTTGCATCTTAGCAACAAGACAAATGACTAAACATATGGTGTCAGTCCAGCTTATTTTTTCAATCCCATTTATCTTTGCAATATCTGGGTGGTCTGGATTTAGATTTCCAGGCCCCTTTTCTGTCTGGAAAATAAAAACATCCAGAAATTCATCCAAACAGTCGATGTATGTTGGGTTTCAATTACAAGTCATTCAACCACAGAAGGACGTGTATGTTTTAAATGCCAACTAACGTGTGTCAATATATTTATATATATATATTATATGACTTCTGTTTTTTTATGTTTTTATTGCAAAGGCTCCAGGTGCTTAAGTTAGACAGATTAACTCAAATATCCTATGCAAACTATATGTAAAACCATTATGTAACGTACATGGCCTGTAAATGTGGAAAATAGGCCCAAAATTGTTATGACTTTTTTTAGCTTAATCTAATTTCCTTCTCAAATAACATCATTATATATTTTAAAGCCGGTCTGTTCAGTTGTTTGTGAGTAAATAGCACCTGCGGCACCCATTAAAGCTCCACTATAGTTTCAATGTTGGTTATAATAAAACATTGTATCATAAATTCCACAGCAATTAATTTGTGAAATCATTAGGCTGAGCTTGTCACCTGGGATCTTTGTGCACACTGTCTATGGAAGGAGATCGTGTGACAGCGTTATCAACAGCAGCCGCGTGTCTGCTGTAGTTTGAGTCCGCCGTACGGTAGTGGGCGGGGTGATAGGTGTCAGAGTGCGTTGCCATGGAGCCCATGGGGAATAACCCTCGCTGGTACCTCAGGGTGCTACACTGGCTAGTGGTCCTTTGTAAAGTACCAAACCCTGTGAGGACAGTGAGCAATCGTTACGAATAACAGTGAGAAAAACACATTTCAAATCATCTGAGCAATGCTTTGTACATCTGTTTTACAACCCTAACCTATACAATTTTAGGAGAAACATCAAAAGCAATTCTCAAACTGAACATAACTGAGAATTAATTATGTCTCCTGAGCCATGAAAAGCAACCTGTGAGCAATCCATCCTCTGTGTGAGTGTGAAGGAAAGCCAGCACATACCTGTATTGTTTTTGGAGGCGCTCTGGGAGCCGTGAGTGGGGCTCTGGTACAGTGGGTTCTGGAAGGTTCTGTCCTCATACATGGGCGTGATGTGGCACTCAGGGGAGCGGGACTCCTGTCCTAACTGGCTATTCTGACTATAAGAGGTCTGCAGACCTAGAATAGAATCAGAAAGCCACAGTCAAGTTCATGACCTGATGCCTCCATTTCTTCCTCTTGTGTGCTTGCTGTTATTTTTATTATATTACATATTTCATATTTCTCAAAACATTACACCTGAATGAAAAGATTTTCTTAGACCACCATTTGCAGGCTGTGTGTGTGTATATGTCGCCTAATGGGTTGACCAGGCCTGTCAACAACAAAAATAAACAGGTCACTGAGGATAGTTTTCCTGTTAAAACTGGTTAACCGAGATGGTCTTGCTGGTTAACTGTAAACACTGGTGAAAACAAACCAGAATGCCACACTGGGTACCAGCATCGAAAACACAACTTCTGCTGGGGATCAGCTGCATCCTTTTCTTCAGAAAACAAAGAAAGTTGCACTTAACTGTGTTCTGCTCTTGAGGAGCACTAGGTTAAATATTTCAGTGCAACTACTGTTTAGTCTAATGGCTGTATAAGCAGAGACTGATTGTGAGTTGTGTTTAATTGTGTTTTTTACATTAAGCAAATGAACCTCTTGAGTCTTAAAGATGAGATGAACAATCTGCTAATTAAACACTCCACTGGACTTTCCCACATTTACTTTTATTTGTGAGGCGGCACCGAACCATGCAAAGATATCTTCTGCCCATAGGAAAACAGATCTAATGAATATCTCCTACTTGAATGAATATCTAGTTGTTTCTCACAGAAAAAAATGACTATAAATTAAAACAAAATTTTGTCTCTCGAGCAAATGTTTTTGGAAAAGGTGCTAATTATCTCATGTCTCTTTAAATTTCAGAGATCTGTAAGAAAACATTAGATTTCAGTATGAACGCAAAATTCCTCATCAAATCCTTGCAAGACCAAATTATCTGAAATATCTCTTATATTATTGCTTTTTGTCAACACTTGTCTATTATGTATATTTCTGCATCTAAATGTACTTCTTGAATCTTAAAAAAGAATTATGTTATACAGAAACCACTATAATTAATCACCTCACTGGAATTTCACAACTTTAGACGTCAAGTGTGGGAAACTGACCTTGAGAGGAGTTAAGAGGGGAGGGCTAAAACGCTTTGTGTTTCTGAACCCAACAAAGACACTTTTTAAGATAGGCTGCGGTTGGTCGTGTGGATGTCAGATGCCCACTTTGTGACAAAGCCAGTCATGTGCAAAATTAATTGTGCAATTCAGCTGAATTAGCAAAAGGCCTTTAGCATAATCTCGCCCTTTCTCCCAGGCATCATTTTAAATGGCAAACAGGCTATAAGCGATTTGCTCATAAACGCCTACCCCAAATCACATACCCAATTAAACGACTCCTGGAGCATAATTACTAAAACTACTCAGAAACCCTGTGAATGTTTGTTCTGACATTATGTGCTTATTAGTGAATGCAGTGGAAAATTCTTTGTACAACCAAGCACATTTTCTTCAGATTTCTTTAGTTTGGAACAGTTGTGGAAAATTCAGTGAGTCTGAATGAATTTCTAATCTCTTCATGAATCTCTAAATTCCGTTCTTTCAGAAGGGCCGGGAGTTAAAAGCGTTTCAAAGGTTTTACACACGCGTGATCTACAGAGAAAAACTGCACAAATGGGGTAGTGGGGCACATCTGAGGACATAGTGAGATTATCATCAGAGTAATCCTCAAAACAGTAAAGCGCGCACACACACACACACACACACACACACACATTTACAATATCTTTGGAGCTCCAATTTTATGTGGATGTTCAGATGAAATTGAGACTGTAATAAGATTTTGAGACAATATAACAAAGTCTGTTTTAATGGATTGTGGCACTTTTGATTCAGAAACTAATACACGTACAGCGTCTCATAATCGGAATTGCGTACTGGGTTATGATCATTCCAAATAGGAGCAATTACATTGATGCCTTTTCGCACTTTTATGATAACCAATTTGTGTCCGCCACCCTGTGGCCCCCACCCAGACCGTCGGCAGGCAAAGAGACTCGCCTTCCGACCCTTTTCACTTCCGACTTCCGTTTCAGTAGCGATAAATAAGTTGTGATTTTAACAGATCTTTTTGGAAAAACAGATCAAGTCAAGAAGGCTAAATGAATT
>JAZGTK010019985.1:0-11166 GCA_036877625.1 Ambastaia sidthimunki
ACCTCAGACTGGGCCGAAGGTTCACCTTCCAACAAGACAATGACCCTAAGCACACAGCTAAAATAACGAAGGAGTGGCTTCACAACAACCGTGACTGTTCTTGAATGGCCCAGCCAGAGCCCTGACTTAAACCCAATTGAGCATCTCTGAAGAGACCTGAAAATGGCTGTCCACCAACGTTTACCATCCAGCCTGACAGGACTGGAAAGGATCTGCAAGAAGGAATCGCAGAGGATCCCCAAATCCAGGTGTGAAAAACTTGTTGCCTCTTTCCCAAAAAGACTTATGGCTGTATTAGATCAAAATGGTGCTTCTACTAAATACTGAGCAAAGGATGTGAATACATAGGACCATGTGATACTTCAGTTTTCTTTTTTAATAAATCTGCAAAAATGTCAATTCTGTTTTTCTGTTAACATGGGGTGCTGTGTGTACATTAATGAGGAAAAAAAATGAACTTGAATGATTTTGGCAAGTGGCTGCAATATAACAGTGAAAAATTTAAGGGGGTCTGAATACTTTCCGTACCCACTGTAAATATTAACATGACTGTCCATGTTTACATGTAGAAGTCTATTCAGTTATTCTTTACAGTTATTCTTACAGCGGTAAGCCAATCATAATTCAGGTCATTTAAAATTCAACGGTGACAAAAACAGCTTGTTTATTACACTTTGTCTGCTTAAATAGGCTTATAGTTGTCCACACTGAAAGTGTTAAAGCTGCATGTCAGTTCTTAATGTTACAGACATAATCTCAATGCAACAGTAAAATCGATGAATATCTTACTATTTTATATCCAAAAGAACACAATTGACTTGCATGAGCTATTTCAGTATAGTGAAGGAATTTTACATATTTTGTTGGTATCATTACAACTACAAATACAGACCTTATGGGTAAAAACAAATTTAGGAATTTTGAGTAAAAAAATCTTTTTTTAGTAAGCAGAAGGCCAGCTGTATTTGGCCTACTAATTATAGTGGATATTTAAAAAGATTTAAAGGATATTTCAATATTACAAATCATAATCAATTTACAATTTAAGTTTTGAATTGGAATTTTTTTTTTTGGTTGGCCAAATACAGTAAATTGGCTAGCGTAGCATGACAATAACAGGAGCTGGGCACCAGTCAACTGATGGCATGGGGCTTTTCCACTGTAGACCGCATCATTGACTATGAAGGGAAAAATCTAGTTTTCACCTGCGTTGTCTTTACAAGACAAAAACAACTTAATGAACATTTTAATGTCCTCTTCAAAATGTATAAGTGCAGAAGGATTTGTGAGTGTAAAGGTATGTGTAAAGGCAGGGTATGATGAATATCATTATCATGGTATGAAAGCTATAGTTTCTAACAGTCTTAGGAAATATAGCTTTTATGGTCTCTCTGTGTACATTTTTTATTAGACCAGTATGAAAATAATAGAAGTCTATAAGATGTCCTCACTGATATAGTAAAACACCTGCGTGTGTTTGGCATAGTAATAGAAAAAGGATGTGCTTTCACTTTATGCCTGTGTATTTATAGATTCACATTCCATCTCTTCTATCTATCTTCTATTTGTTATTTCTTTAGGTTGCCATTTTCTCTATGGCGGTATTTATATTTATATTCATCTTTCTCTTTGTGTATTGTAGTTGTGTGTTTATGCAGTATGTTTGTGTGCTGTCAGGGAATTGATGCAGTCTGAGGGAAAGGTCAAATCTGTCTCTGCAGTTAATTAGTTACTTCCACCAACCTACCAGCATCAATCACACACACACAAACACACACACGTTTGTATTATGTATGGTTTTTTGATATCATTTATTACACTTTTTTTTTGGTTATCTCTAATCTTGTGTAATTCTTTGCTCTCTCACTTTCTCTCTGTCAGATCTGTTACACTGTATTTCATCATGTAGCTCTATTTCTGCTATATGAAAGCTGTATCATATCTGTCTGGATAAATCACAGGTGTTTAAGAATATTTTCCCAATCCTCCCAGGCCTGATTTCAGTTAAATTGGATGTGAATCAGAGGATACTGCTCACGTCTGAGAGAAGCAGAACAGAGCTAGCTAATGACGGCCTAATATATCCTTAACCATCTGGTGTACAGAGACCTAGGGAGCCATGTGCTTATGCTCAACACCTTTTCGTATCTCCTGTTTGTATAGCTGTGATTATTGTCAAATAAATATACATCTTTCAGAAAATTTGATGTACATTACTGCGGTCTTGTGGTGATGTTTCAGACTCTACTAAGTCATTAGCATTTTAGGGGCATTCTAAGTATACCAACAACAAAGGTTCCAAATTGTAGGTAAACTTAACTACACTGCCTCCTTAGTAACCCCATTTCATCAGGTTTAAGGTAGCATTGTATGTATCTTCTAAAAATGAAGGGAATCCCATAATCCATTGTGACAAGCTTAGTGAACATTTTAAGACATAATGGCACATGACAGATATGATTTCTTTAAGAAAGTAATAAAATAGACATGTCTTTAAAAAAGACATTTTAAAATAATGATAAACTATTCACTAAACTGCCTATTTTACCCCAAACCTATTTTACATAGACTACTGCATTGTTCCTTTTGTATCACTTGTGTTAAAAATCAATGTTAAATCAAGTCACTTGTGCACTTTTTGTATGAAACAGATTACATTCACAATCTACATAAGTAAAATATATAATGTGTTTGTTAAGTCTTTCATAGTAGTCTCCACTGTATAGCTAAAGAAAAGCACACTTTCTCTGAGAAACAAATGTGCAGTCCTGTTGCATTTTGTAAAGGATTTGTCTCTCTTTCTCACACACATCTGTGATGGCAGCAGTTGTTTCCTGCAGAGCTGGAAGGTCTGCTGTAAGTGCCTGAAGAATGTGTGTTAGCAGGACATACTTCCTCCGTCTGATCTATCAGATATAGGATTTTAATTAACTCCCTGTCCTGCACACACTCCATTAAAATATCGGTGGCCCAACCAGCTCTGACTTCACGTGTCACATGATTCTCTGAGCTACAGCTGTGTTTGATTTTCAGAGTGAAGGAGTTTTAATATAAGATTTAATGAGATTTATAATTACTATAATCTGTTCATCTGTGGTTTTTTTTTCAGTCCACACAGGACCTCACAATAATGTTTCATTTAAAGTCACCATGGAACGGTAGTTATAACAGCCTTTCTATGGTGATGCATATCTAATTAAAACAGCTTTTAGAAAGAGAAAGAAATGTAGAGCAGAACTCTATTTCATCAGTCGGGAATTGATTAGACCATTGGAAGGTGAGGGGATAGAAATTGCCTGGCCATAAGACAGTCAATAAATTCCCGTTGTCTACCATCCGAGACGTACTTCTCCAGGAGAAGATATAATGGTGTGAACGGAAGGGGAGGTTAATGTTCCTGATTAAACATTATGAGAGCACATGAATTTAAAAATGGCATGCATAAACCATTCATAATAAACAGCAATATTTCATGAAAATATGAATACTATATTCTGATTTCATGCCAAATTCAAGTAATAACTTTGTCTCAAATGTATATTTTTAAAATTACTTAGGAGAAATGAAATACACATGAAAAAATGTTAGAATACAGTAAGAATACAGAGCTAAAAATTTACATGAATAGCAGAATGTTTGGTCTTGGAAGAATTAAATGAGAAATGTTTAAGTTGAAACTTGAAAAATCTCTGACTTTTGATTGCAGACTGATGTGTTGGCAAATCTGAGCAGAGTTGAGGACAGTTATTGTTCTCTGAAACTGTGGAAGAGACACACATGCATTATTGGTGCAGTTTTACAGGAGAAAAATCTAAAAGTCATAGCCTCAATACACAAGACTACAAACACTGCTGCACTGCTCAAATTGTGCAATAATCTTTCTTGTCATCTTTTGCACTGTTGGCATAGCAGCTCTTGTGCTACACGACAGATTGCACATGGTGTGCACAAATTATCTTGGCCAAGAGTCATACCATACCAACAGCAGTTCATGTTGTTGCTGCCTAAACTACTAAGATTAAGATTTTGATCCAACATGCTTGAAATGATCAGAAAGTCCACTCAAAACAAACTCAGATTATGTCACTGAACTGTTTATACTAAACTGTATATACCTGGGCATATGTGCTTTAACCTTTGTGTTATCATTTGTACAAATTGTACATAAAATATATACATTTTCATTATATTTATTATAACAATTATATTATAAAGATCATATAAGTTGTCTGTTAAGGTTAGTCAGTATAAAGCACAGTTATGAAATATAAAGTCTGTGGTTTATGATTTTAAGTCCACATACAGTAAATGTTCCCATTCTGAGTTGACGTGTGCCTGTGTGTGTTGTAATTATTATTATGCGTGTGAGGCTGGACTACCAGCCGTAGGGATTTAAAAGCAGAGAATTTTTACCCACTGTTGACCATGTACAGTAAAGTGGCAAGATTTGTTTTTCTTGTGAATGAGCTGTGAAGGGAGCTGAGCAAATTATAAAAAATACAGGTTGCCTGTTACAGTGGAGACAGCAAAAGCAAGAGAGTGAGAGAGAAAGAGAGAGAAAGACAGAGAGAGAAAGAGAGAGGCTAAGCTATTCCCCACTAAACTATCTTCTTCAGACAGGCATGAAAACAGAAGACGAATGCTATTCATATTTTGTTCTTCTCTCTAATTTGGTAAATAAATAAAATTTTATTTCCTCTTCTCCTCCAATCCCTTCTCATTTGGACTCATAACAGCGAGACCCGTTCTCTGCAGACAAAAAAACTTAAAGCCACAGTTTAATTGCCTTACACCACAACAGCTAGTCTCTAGTCAACTGATTTTTCTTGGCTTCATACTCATGCTAATTTACATAGATATGCAAACGCTGTTGTCCCGCAAGGCTTGTTAAAGTCTCCTGAAAGATAAATGATCACAGGCTTTCAAAGAGGGAACTCCTTTTCATTTTTACAAATAATTTCTTGCCTGTAATAGCTTTTATTTCAAAAGGAACTGTATCAGAAATGGGCTGACAAAGCAAATGGCTCCAGGGCGTTTAACTTGGGGCCAAAGGTGGCACTAACTTTCCCGTTTTCTTTTAATTGCTTGTCTTTCATTATTGCCCCCTGACACTCGCTTTGCATCTCATTGAAATATCTGATGAATATTTGGTGCAGGGTAGGGTCAGGCTTTGTTTGGGTGCTTGCCAGCGACAGGTAGAGCTCTACCGGACTCTGTGTGATGATGGAAATGAGCAGCGAGTGTATCTCTCTCCCACAGCGGGTGGTTCTTAACTCAGAGACTCTAAAGTATGCTTTGATTGACAGCTGACTGTGGATCAAACCCTGACAGTTCATCCTGCACCCAGTCCTACCTACGCAGGACGAACCTAAGCTGTGAGACTTCAGGGTGGAACAGATGTTGTTACTGCATCATTTACAATCACTAGAGTGGAATATTGATCATGGAATGAGATTTTATAGAATGAATGTAGGAACAGGTCATGTGATGTACTAATTGCCTGAATGGATTAATGAAAAAAATCATTGGAAATTATATTAATATGTGAATGAATGGATGAAGTCAGGATGGGGGGCAAATAAGAAAATGACTAGTAAATGATGGATAAATGACTGTGGAAATAAATGAGTGGTGAGTGAATGTCCTGACAATGTGACTAAATAATAGACAAAGCAAGTGAAATTATGCATGTGAATGCTGCATGTAGAATGATGATAAGCAAGAGCAATGAAAAGGACTGTTTCATAATGCCCCTATATTTCTATGCCTCTTTCTGCATGTTTCCCTTTTCTCACTTCCTTTTCAATGGTAATCCATTCAGGGTGGTAACTTAGATAGTTTTCAAAGAAAGGCTGCTATACTTAAAGTGGACTGCTATTCACTGATCTTTAAATTATATGTAAAAACTCTTTTATTGAAAATTAAAAACATTTTTTGTTTCTTACATAGGCATCTGTTGACCAGTAAAATTTTTACGGAGGCAGACCATTTCATTTGAAAACAAGGAAAAAGTAATCATTGCAACAAGTGCCAATTACATCCATCCATCCATTCTTACATCTATACACACATTCATATACAAAAAATACAGTATATGGAGTTCTGAAATATTTGATTTAGTTGTCTGTGAATTTAGCATTTGTTTTGTCTTATTACTGGCATTTTTTTCTTCTACATCAATCACTGGATATATGTAAAAATAACAGCAGGTGAGGACACAACTCAAGTTGGATGCAACAGAAGCCAGAAGCTCCCTGAGAGACAAAAGAAAACAAACAGACATATAGTAAAGCCCTGCGGGTGGCTCAAAGAACTGCACAGCATGACACAATGACACAGACCTGTAAACTGTCTATGGGACCCTGTGAGGACACATCACCACATGTACACTTGGCACTAATGTGTACTCCCTTATTTGGTTGAGGGCAATGAGACAATTAACAAAAGAATTAAAGAGTCTTGACCTCCTCAGTTGTTTTTTATTTCTACAAGTGTCAAATCACGCACAAGCCCTTAACACATGGGTGGACAGTGGGTCTGTGTAACTACGAGCAGGATTAGGACTTAGTCTTAACTGTGTGGTTATTTATTTGTATGTGTGTGTCTGCTTGTACATCAGTCTTTGTGAGCACCAGCGTGACCAGTTGTACCAATGGAGTGAGGACAAAGAGAGTAAAGTGAGGACATTTTGGCCGGTCCTCACTTTCTGACACCCCTTTAAAAGGCTGTTTAAGGGTTGAGACTTGGTTTTAGGGTTAGGGTTTGAATTAGTTAAAGGTTAGGTTTGGGGTAAGGGTTTGGCAGTTAGTTGGGATGGTTAAGGTTGGGATAAGGGGCTAGAGATTCTATTGTGTCTATGAATGTCCTTACAAAGATAGCTGTACAAATGTGTGTGTGTGGTGTGTGACAAGTAGTGAGACAAGTACTTCAATTCTGAGAATTTTTTTAATTTGTATTTGAAAAGAATTGGCAGAGATTTAAGAACTCAAAGAATTGATAAGAATTAGAAGCTTCCCCCATTTTAGTTAAAGGAACATGTAGGAGCTCTTTAGAGCTAAATGGTCAGTGTTGAGTTAAAAGCAGAAGAAATGGGCATAGAATTAGCCTTGGCTATGTGGTAGAAAGAAGCAAAACTCACAAACTGTCAAAGCCTTCATGATGATAAAGTGTTGTATGTCCTTTCAAGTGGCTAGTTTAGTAAAAATCTCAGAGAGATGTTTTTCTATTTTTTAATGCAAGACTTTCAACATTAATGCATCCCACTTTTAGTGCTATTTCTTATCCATTTATTTGTTTGCTCGTTAGTTTATTTATTTATTTACAGGGTCTGTGTGTGGGCAATGAAAGACGTTGGGTTTGTGTCAGCAAGTAAAGTTTTCGAACAAACAAACCAATTCTAATTACCATAGTCTATCACAACAATCCCCAGCAAACACACACACACACTCCCTCACACACGTCACATAATTATGGTCTTAGGCAGCCTGAATGTCAGAAATACCAGGATTCGCTGGTTCTTGGATGATTCATGAAGGTTGTGATGCGGTGGTAATCAGAACAGACTGTTCACGTCCTCCAAAACTCTATTCCTCATTTTTAAAATGGAGATGTTGTCCTTAAAAATAAATGGCTGTGACCACACATACTGTATGATTTGTATGCATGTAAAAGCATGTGTGCATATGTGTAAGGACACATGTGTTAGATAAGAGTCTTTTGTCTTCACACAAAGGCTCAAATCATTATAACAACAATTAACAACCACCATAAATCAGAGAAAACGAGAGAGAAAGACAGATAGACAAAGACGGAGATGAAGCTTGTCATCACTCAACACCAACTATCTGTTTCAGGCTGATTGATGGATTGTGCCTCAGAAGTTATTGTTTTTCATCATCTTCTTAACAAAAGATTCATTTCATTTTCTCTCCCCGCATTAATCACCTCATTCGGATGATATTGACAGTCACCATTTAACTGCCAACCATTATTTATAATAGAATCTTACTGAGCTATCAGTTAGTACATCCCAACAAGAATTTATAGACCTCTCACTAAAGAGTCTTTGTGTTTTTCGAGTGGGTCATCATTTATTTTGCAACAGGTTTACAAAGATTAAATCTTATCTTTCTATTTATAAAATAAAAGTATGTTTTAAAAAAGTACCATGGTACTACAGTATTTTTCAACATGGTAATGGAATAATTGTTATTGGATGAATACAGTACCATGGTTGTACCACGCTATTCAATTAAGTACCATGTAAATACCATGGTATGGTATATTATCACACTGACATGCACCATGGTGCCACCACTATTTGATGGTACTGCTAGAGTACATTATATGTAAAGAGGAACACAGTGTAAATTTCTCCTTTAGGTTTCTGAAATAGCTTTATATGGTAAATTCATGGTACATTGTAAAATCAATCACATTTTAATTTCTCCCTTTGTCATTTTGAGTATATTGATGTCTACTAATGGCTAGGAATACTCTTTAAAATTAAATGAAATTCACATTTAGCAGGATAATCTCTAAAGCATTTGTAGGCTTTTCTGTGTTCCGCTTTGAGGCACAGCCACAGGTTGTGTTTTTAATCAAATGCAAGGTGTCCTTGTTCTGTTGCTGCTTTGTCATGCCAAGGGAATATGCAGGGCTCATTGGATGCCCCTCAACGAGAGGTTTTTACTAATAAGGACTTCTTGTACTATCTGTTCCATTGCTGACTGTATTAGAGGCTTTAGAAAGTCATATTATTGTAGGAACAGCACAGGTGAGACAAAGAGAGAAGATTCATTTTACTACATGCTAAGGGTTAAAGGATGCTGTCTGATTGTGCTCAACCATTCAAACAATTGTTTGCTCACTGATTTGGTGGCTTCTGCTTTACAACAGTCAGCAAACACAGATGTCAGAGCGTCTGCACACCGATTTTTTTCAGTGTGAAAAATTGATCATCGTTTAAATGTTTTTGTCAGTAAATGAATTACATACATTACTTATCCGAAAATGTATTATAGGTATTATAAATAATGGAGTATTACATAATACACTTAAAATGAGGAATACTAATATAGCAAAAAGCAAAAAAGTATTTATTTGTTTTGAAAGGAAAAAAGAAAGGAAAAGGGAGGGACAGTATGTGTTTGCAATCAGCTGAGAGATGCATATGCATGACGCAGGGTCCACCCATATCATCATTTCCCCACACTGCTGAATGTTTGTCCCTGTGGACATTTTTCCATGATTTAATAGGTCAATCAGGAAGACCGAAAGCATTCTGAAGATCTTTGCCTCACTCAAGACCACTGATACTTCAATCTGTGCTGCATTATCATTAACCCAGCTGACTGCCCCTGATAAACCTCGCTGTAGAGGCCAGTGCAGTGCTGGGGTGATGATGTCTCACTGATTGCCCTTGAATATCCAAACAGCTCAAGAGTCATTGAATCAGCTTTGTGAAAAAAGAACGAAGGATCGTCAAATGCATCACTGAACTGCAGGTCACGTGGAGAAAGTAAAGAATTAATTGGACGAGTGAAATTGTTATGTTATTCATCTTTGATCATGTGTTGTAATTGTGAAGCACTAAAAACAGATTACAGATCACCCAGAACAAAATACTCCAGCATCACGCCATGATTGTTCATTCGAATGTTACTAGCAAACAAGCGCTGCAATTATCATGAGAGTTGATTCGGTGGGAGTTAGAGAGAAAGACGCTGCTGGTGGGGAGGGGCATGTTTTTCTGCATGCCGTAAAAGACTCTGGGAGTATTACAGATTACAGAATGAAGAGGTGCTAATAAACCTCTGAGAGGAACAGTCAGCCGTGACATTCAAAAGATGCTATCAACCAATAATATTTCTTCCAGATTGTGTATGTGTGATGCAAACAGGCGCTATATAAACAGACTGGTGCATTATTAGAGTTAAATGATATATAAAGGAAATGGAGAGGAGGGGAATACTAGTCAGGCAGTAGAAGTGAAGTGCAGAGGTATTTCTCTTTTTGAGACGCAAGGAAAGGGAGGGCAAAGATATTTAGAGAAGAAAGAAGAGAGAAGGAGAGCGATGGGGGGGAAATTACTGCTGATGGTGCTCAGTCAAGGGCATACAGCATCCAGACAGGCCTTTCAGTGACTGCCCCTAAATGTGGAAAAAACAGAGAATTGAAAAGCTTGAAAGAGTGAAAAAAAGATAGAAATCAATAAACCGTCTCCCTGGATAACAATATAAACATCCCCCCTGCAGGCCTGCAAAGATTTGACAAAAAAATAAAAACCGAAAAAGAAATTATGAGTCAGCTCATGACTCATGGAGTGATATCATATATAGACGAAAATGAATAAAACACTTAACGCAGAAAGTTAAAAAGTCTTAGAGAAAGAGAGTGATATTGAAGATGGCTAAGTTTTAATTGTTTAAAAGCTTGCAAAGAGTCCTTACTCACACATTACTTACTGTACATCCGGACCTGGTTTGATTTTCACATTAAAAACGAGACAGAAAGTTTTTCCAAATGCTCTTATTTCATTAGGGACATCAGTTTACATTCCTGCACAAATAAGTTGCATTTTAAAAGGTTACATAAAACATAAAAGGTAACATATTATTGTTAAAGGTTACTGCATTTTTAAAGTTATTTCAACTTTTCTATCTGTTATTTTAAGACAGAAGACAGACATCTTATAAGAGAAGTTTCAATCGCTGTGCTTTAGCCTCAAATAGCTGGTTGATTGCTAATATCAGAGATTCAGACCTCATGCATACTTATTTTGCTTTTTTTTTAATGATCTGAACAGGTAAACTGAGGTAATTCAGAGAATGGCAGATGTGCCGTTCAGAGGCCTGCCAATAGCCATTGTGACTTCACCACAAAAGACATAAAAATGCAAAGTTTCAAATGAAATGCAAAAATGGACAATAAATCCCAGAATGCCATGCGCTGGCCTGTTCTATAGTATACGGTAAGGTTTTGCCTAAATTCAGCTTTTTCTTATATTAGATATGTTTTTTGTAGACACAAGGCTGGCCAAGAATCAGCATATGAAAGGAAACTTTTACAAAAGACACTGGTGCTGCTGAACAATAGGTATATTTGATAAAAGTTTGTAGGGTCTGTCCCTTTTTTCTCAGACAATGGTACATGTCCACAAGGAAA
>JAZGTK010019986.1:0-11166 GCA_036877625.1 Ambastaia sidthimunki
AATTCATTTAGCCTTCTTGACTTGATCTGTTTTTCCAAAAAGATCTGTTAAAATCACAACTTATTTATCGCTACTGAAACGGAAGTCGGAAGTGAAAAGGGTCGGAAGGCGAGTCTCTTTGCCTGCCGACGGTCTGGGTGGGGGCCACAGGGTGGCGGACACAAATTGGTTATCATAAAAGTGCGAAAAGGCATCAATGTAATTGCTCCTATTTGGAATGATCATAACCCAGTACGCAATTCCGATTATGAGACGCTGTACGTGTATTAGTTTCTGAATCAAAAGTGCCACAATCCATTAAAACAGACTTTGTTATATTGTCTCAAAATCTTATTACAGTCTCAATTTCATCTGAACATCCACATAAAATTGGAGCTCCAAAGATATTGTAAATGTGTGTGTGTGTGTGTGTGTGTGTGTGTGCGCGCTTTACTGTTTTGAGGATTACTCTGATGATAATCTCACTATGTCCTCAGATGTGCCCCACTACCCCATTTGTGCAGTTTTTCTCTGTAGATCACGCGTGTGTAAAACCTTTGAAACGCTTTTAACTCCCGGCCCTTCTGAAAGAACGGAATTTAGAGATTCATGAAGAGATTAGAAATTCATTCAGACTCACTGAATTTTCCACAACTGTTCCAAACTAAAGAAATCTGAAGAAAATGTGCTTGGTTGTACAAAGAATTTTCCACTGCATTCACTAATAAGCACATAATGTCAGAACAAACATTCACAGGGTTTCTGAGTAGTTTTAGTAATTATGCTCCAGGAGTCGTTTAATTGGGTATGTGATTTGGGGTAGGCGTTTATGAGCAAATCGCTTATAGCCTGTTTGCCATTTAAAATGATGCCTGGGAGAAAGGGCGAGATTATGCTAAAGGCCTTTTGCTAATTCAGCTGAATTGCACAATTAATTTTGCACATGACTGGCTTTGTCACAAAGTGGGCATCTGACATCCACACGACCAACCGCAGCCTATCTTAAAAAGTGTCTTTGTTGGGTTCAGAAACACAAAGCGTTTTAGCCCTCCCCTCTTAACTCCTCTCAAGGTCAGTTTCCCACACTTGACGTCTAAAGTTGTGAAATTCCAGTGAGGTGATTAATTATAGTGGTTTCTGTATAACATAATTCTTTTTTAAGATTCAAGAAGTACATTTAGATGCAGAAATATACATAATAGACAAGTGTTGACAAAAAGCAATAATATAAGAGATATTTCAGATAATTTGGTCTTGCAAGGATTTGATGAGGAATTTTGCGTTCATACTGAAATCTAATGTTTTCTTACAGATCTCTGAAATTTAAAGAGACATGAGATAATTAGCACCTTTTCCAAAAACATTTGCTCGAGAGACAAAATTTTGTTTTAATTTATAGTCATTTTTTTCTGTGAGAAACAACTAGATATTCATTCAAGTAGGAGATATTCATTAGATCTGTTTTCCTATGGGCAGAAGATATCTTTGCATGGTTCGGTGCCGCCTCACAAATAAAAGTAAATGTGGGAAAGTCCAGTGGAGTGTTTAATTAGCAGATTGTTCATCTCATCTTTAAGACTCAAGAGGTTCATTTGCTTAATGTAAAAAACACAATTAAACACAACTCACAATCAGTCTCTGCTTATACAGCCATTAGACTAAACAGTAGTTGCACTGAAATATTTAACCTAGTGCTCCTCAAGAGCAGAACACAGTTAAGTGCAACTTTCTTTGTTTTCTGAAGAAAAGGATGCAGCTGATCCCCAGCAGAAGTTGTGTTTTCGATGCTGGTACCCAGTGTGGCATTCTGGTTTGTTTTCACCAGTGTTTACAGTTAACCAGCAAGACCATCTCGGTTAACCAGTTTTAACAGGAAAACTATCCTCAGTGACCTGTTTATTTTTGTTGTTGACAGGCCTGGTCAACCCATTAGGCGACATATACACACACACAGCCTGCAAATGGTGGTCTAAGAAAATCTTTTCATTCAGGTGTAATGTTTTGAGAAATATGAAATATGTAATATAATAAAAATAACAGCAAGCACACAAGAGGAAGAAATGGAGGCATCAGGTCATGAACTTGACTGTGGCTTTCTGATTCTATTCTAGGTCTGCAGACCTCTTATAGTCAGAATAGCCAGTTAGGACAGGAGTCCCGCTCCCCTGAGTGCCACATCACGCCCATGTATGAGGACAGAACCTTCCAGAACCCACTGTACCAGAGCCCCACTCACGGCTCCCAGAGCGCCTCCAAAAACAATACAGGTATGTGCTGGCTTTCCTTCACACTCACACAGAGGATGGATTGCTCACAGGTTGCTTTTCATGGCTCAGGAGACATAATTAATTCTCAGTTATGTTCAGTTTGAGAATTGCTTTTGATGTTTCTCCTAAAATTGTATAGGTTAGGGTTGTAAAACAGATGTACAAAGCATTGCTCAGATGATTTGAAATGTGTTTTTCTCACTGTTATTCGTAACGATTGCTCACTGTCCTCACAGGGTTTGGTACTTTACAAAGGACCACTAGCCAGTGTAGCACCCTGAGGTACCAGCGAGGGTTATTCCCCATGGGCTCCATGGCAACGCACTCTGACACCTATCACCCCGCCCACTACCGTACGGCGGACTCAAACTACAGCAGACACGCGGCTGCTGTTGATAACGCTGTCACACGATCTCCTTCCATAGACAGTGTGCACAAAGATCCCAGGTGACAAGCTCAGCCTAATGATTTCACAAATTAATTGCTGTGGAATTTATGATACAATGTTTTATTATAACCAACATTGAAACTATAGTGGAGCTTTAATGGGTGCCGCAGGTGCTATTTACTCACAAACAACTGAACAGACCGGCTTTAAAATATATAATGATGTTATTTGAGAAGGAAATTAGATTAAGCTAAAAAAAGTCATAACAATTTTGGGCCTATTTTCCACATTTACAGGCCATGTACGTTACATAATGGTTTTACATATAGTTTGCATAGGATATTTGAGTTAATCTGTCTAACTTAAGCACCTGGAGCCTTTGCAATAAAAACATAAAAAAACAGAAGTCATATAATATATATATATAAATATATTGACACACGTTAGTTGGCATTTAAAACATACACGTCCTTCTGTGGTTGAATGACTTGTAATTGAAACCCAACATACATCGACTGTTTGGATGAATTTCTGGATGTTTTTATTTTCCAGACAGAAAAGGGGCCTGGAAATCTAAATCCAGACCACCCAGATATTGCAAAGATAAATGGGATTGAAAAAATAAGCTGGACTGACACCATATGTTTAGTCATTTGTCTTGTTGCTAAGATGCAAACACAATAACTGTTCAAAGCAAAGATTGGAATGTTTGTTTGCACCCGCAAACATTCATTTGTCAAATGCGGTTTTCCCATGTTTGCGTGTTTGGCAGTTTTTTGTGTGTATGGGATTCCAGGGAATTTGCCTGGAGAGACCCAGAGCTGCCAGAGGTGATCCGGATGCTGCAACATCATTTTCCATCCGTCCAGGCCAATGCTGCAGCATATATACAGCACCTCTGCTACGGAGACAACCGCACCAAAGCAGAGGTACACACACACACACACACACACAGTGATGTTGCAGAGCTGCGTGTGTGTGGCACACTTCTGCTGTTGCTTTTACACAGATGCAGAAAAAAATCTTATCCAAAAGCATGTGGAAAATGTGGAAAAACAAAACTGAAGCTGTAAATGATCTTGAGTTGATTCAAGTCTTGGTTAATTTGCTACATAATGACCACATGAGAAGTTCATAGTGGCACAAACAGAGACCCAGAATGTGTGTTATATGTTAGTATTTTAATTTTTATTCTGTTTTGTTTTATAGGTTCAAAGTTTTTTTTGTTAAAAAACACGTATAGCCTCCAAGTAATTTGTAAATAATGTTAGGATATGTATTATAATATTAATATTTCTTTATAAAACATTCACTCTCATGTTCTCATGGCTCACAGGTGTGTCGGCTGGGGGGGATCCGGCACCTGGTGGATCTGTTGGACCACAAAACCCTGGAAGTTCAGCGGAACGCCTGCGGAGCCCTGCGGAACCTGGTGTTCGGAAAAGCCACCGATGACAACAAAGTTTGCGTGAGGAACGCCGGTGGAATCCCAGCCTTAGTGCGTCTGCTGAGAAAGACGCCAGACACAGAAGTGCGAGAGCTTGTCACCGGTGAGTGGGTGTGTGTGGTCACGTGACTGACACGAGTCTTTTTCCCTCCCTCGCTTTAATTTCTCTGTCTCGCTCCTGTGATCAGATCAGCTGGTGCAGCTCAGATAAGAGATTACAGTAATGTACTGTATCTCATTACTCTGATTACTGTAGAAAAAAGTATTTGATCAAAAGCTGAGCTGCAAAACACAAACATATTTTCTCTACAAGCAGATCTGAAGTGTTGCTGGATAAATTCAGGGAAATAATAATTATCTAAACAGCTTATCAAAAATTTCATGATTCATACTGTATATACTGTCCTTCACATACACTGATTTTCAGAATCCAGGAAACTTTTGTGTTAATTGTCTGTATTTGTGAGATTATTAGTTGTTCTTCCTGTGTCATTTAACAGTAAGGAAAGATCTCTGGATGTGTCTCTCAAAGTGCCATGAAAAACAAGTGTTTTAATTTCATATCATGCTTAAAGGAATAGTCCACCCAAAAATACAATATTCTGTAATCATTTACAATCGATATTTAAGTGTTTTAGAAAAAAACTATGACTTTGAAAAAAGCATAATAGGTCCTTTTTTGAAGTATTTTTGTGGCCTTTATCAGTTTATTATGTAAGACAGTGTGAGACAACAAGGAATCATATGGGATGAGAGAGAGGAAAACAGGAGTCATTAAAGGAACACAAGCTGGGAAATGAACTGGAGTTGCCTGAAGCGGCATTATGTGATGTCAGTGTGCTGTTCACCAGCCTATTGCCAGCAACATAAAAGACCTGTTTTACGTGAATTAATTTTTTTAAGAATAATGCCATAGAATTATGAGTTTAAAGTCATAATATTATGAGAATTGGCTGCAGGTATCCGTATAATAATGATAACACTTCGCTAATATTCCAAAAGACCAAGCATTTTTATTTGTTGTTGAAAGTATATTTTAACCAAAACCACCACATTCATTTCTATCAATGAAATTCTCTTATTATTGTGATAATCACACTTTTCCTGATGTATTTATCAGGTATGGTAACCCATACTTGACCTCAGCATTTAATCCAGTGAGGAGTGAACACACACTGTAGTGCCCGGAGAGCAACTGGAGGAAAGATGCTTTGCTCAGCATCTCAGCCGTTGGAATTAAACCTTTGGGTTACAAGTCTGACTCTCTAACCATTAGGCCACGACTGTGTATGGCTGTAGTTTACAGAATTTCATTTACTTCTGCAGGGGTTTAAAACATGAGGGGAAATCATTTTTGGGTAAACCACCTTTAATTGAGATTCTAGTGCATTAACTAATAAATTTGGGGTCACGTCTTGACAGGTGTGTTGTGGAACCTGTCATCCTGTGATTCTGTGAAGATGACGATAGCTCGGGATGCTCTCGGTCCGCTCACAAACACAGTGATTATCCCTCACTCTGGGTGGGGTGCGGCCCCCCAGCGAGAGGACCAGAAACTCAAACTGCATTCATCACTGGTGCTGAGGAACACAACCGGATGCCTCAGGTACAGCCATCCTTTGAGTCACACACACTTTGATGCACACAAAGACGCAATCACATCTGGGGCCCTAAATCACAGGGCTGCAACATTCATTTACTGTATGTTAAACACTAAACCAGACGCTGTTGTGTTGGTGTGTGTCTCAGGAATCTGAGCTCAGCTGGGGAAGAGGCCAGACGGCAGATGCGTTGCTGTGAAGGGCTGATTGATTCTGTCCTCTATATCATTAAAACTTGTGTAAACACCTCCGATTATGACAGTAAGGTGAGAGATCTCCCTCTGATTTTATACAGAAGCTCTGTTCCAAAACCAGCAGACATGACTCCAGCCAACAGTCAGTCGCCCTCTAAAGCGCCTTCCTAGTGCTTTTAAAGTCTCACGTTAGACGGGTCTAAAATGGCCTACAGCAACTCAGACTCCACTCATGTTGAGTTAGCGGTAGCATGTTGCTAAGCTAATGATCAATTTGTCAGACATTAATCTGCACACATTTATGGAATTGATTGTCTAATAGACTTAAAGATACAAAACACAAACTATTAAGATTAGCTTTTTAGGTGTTGGTATTGAATGAATAAATTACATTTATAATCAACATTTTTACTGCTTTATAAACCATCTTGGATTTATTTATTGCATTGTTGTATTGCATTATGGGATTGCCTTCTTTGTGATGCCTTAAAATGCTTTCAGAATATATGAAACTCGCTAGGTTATGGAACACAGCTAGCATATCTCAAACTAGCCAGTTTTGATGCAGCACAATGCATTGGATTGTTGGTTATATTTGGAATATGCCCGACACGTTCCTGCCAAACTGGTCAAACTGTACATGAGATGAAAGCAGCTAGCTGGCAGAGGCTCTTGTTGCTTAAAAAAGGTGTCACATGTTTTCTGGCCACTCCTTGAAGAGCCAAAAGCGTATTGAGAGCCCCTAGTGGTGGGTTGCAGGAGTGTGAAGCTGTGGGTCTTTTCTTAGGAAATATTAGTCCTAGCATGCCATCTGCTGGAACAGGATGAGTCAGTATTTCTTATTTAGTTGTAGAGATTTCCCACACTACACTCATTCCGGTGTCCTTCTTGACTTTTCTCTCTTACCATGTCACTTCCTGTTCCAGATTGTAGAAAACTGTGTGTGCACTTTGAGGAACCTGTCGTACCGTCTTGAGCTGGAGATGCCGCCTTCCCGGCTGATGGGAACCCAAGACCTGGACACGCTCCTGGGCCCCGACACGTCCAGCAAGCAGGTCGACTACAGCTGCTGGGGCCTCAGAAAGAAGAAGAAGAAGAGATCCTGGCAGGATCAGCAGGTGAGCCATCACTACATAAACTGACAGTGTTGGCTTCACGCTCTCAGTGTTTAGAAAGGCAAAAGTTAATAGCCTCACATAAGTCCAATTGTTGTACCACTAGTCAATACACAGTCTTAGTTCTCAATACAAAACTGTCAGTTGGGTAGGTGTAACATTCCACAGGCTTCCTACAGACAATAAAAACCGTAATATCGGTATTTATGAAACTAATTTATCATAAAAATATAGTAAAGATATATTTTTCTTGTTTTGCTCAACGTGGAAATATTTTAACTGTTAGCAATACCTTTTTCTAAACAATTTTTAGAAATCAGTCATTTTAGAAATGTTTTAGTAATTTTGGACAACAGGAAAAGTAATGAAAATTTGTCAGAAAAAAACATGCAGAAGTCCTAACTCAAATTATAATTTAATTTAATCAATGTATGGTGTAAATATTGTGCATTGGAATTAAATTATTTATCACAATTTTTCATTTAGAAATATGTTTGTCACTTCTTACTACAGGTAAAAAAAAATCTGAAAGTTCAAAGCTGAAAATAACACGTCACGTGATTTTATGGGTGTTTGTGTAATTCCATATTGCAGTGGGATGGTGTGGGGCCCATTCCAGGATTTTCTGGAAGTCCAAAGGGGGCAGAGATGCTGTGGCACCCATCTGTGGTAAAGCCGTACCTCACTCTGCTGGCAGAGAGCTCCAACCCGGCCACGCTGGAAGGGGCGGCTGGATCTCTGCAGAATCTCTCCGCAGGAACCTGGAGGGTAGGAGTCTTGTGGTCACTGTACCATAAACAGAATTATACAGTCACAGCGCTCAGAATACGTCTAAATTATATGAATGTATATAACTGGCTGGTGGATAAAGAATTTTTCCTGCACATGTACATCTTGAAAATGTAAATTCAAGGTTCTAATACAGGCCACGGCTGTACTATGTAAAAACTATGTAAAAATACAAATAATTGTGATGCAATAAAATAAAAATTATTGGCCAAAAGTGAATATTCTTAACACAACAAGATGAAAGCCCTACACTAAAATGTTAATTTTTAAATTTGCCTTTTTACATAAAAACTGAATATATTCTTTAAATATTTGACATTTTTCTAGCTATTTACATGTACATTTTACAAAATTATATTGTAAAATATTTTACAAATACTGTACTGCACAACAGTTCAGTTATGAATGAGCATGTGATAATGATAATGAGCATACTAACAATAGTCTTATTAAACCTCTTTAATAAAGGTTTAAAATTAAAATCTAACAATAAAATGCTTACAACAAATTGCATGGGGTCTCTTTCTAAAGGTAAGGTGGTAGGTTTTTATTAGCCGAAGCTTGTTTGCCCTGTAACATTAGAGACAAGTTATCAAACTGTATAATACAATAATGTTTTGTTTTAAATAACTTTGAGGCCTATTTTCTCTCTGGGTGCATCACTAGAAAACTGAGCATGTGCACAAAGAGTTTAACCTGTTCTCTCTCTCTGGTCAGTTTGCGGCCTACATCCGCGCTGCTGTACGTAAAGAGAAGGGTTTGCCCATTCTGGTGGAACTGCTGAGAATGGATAATGACAGGGTGGTCTGCTCTGTGGCCACCGCTCTGCGAAACATGGCTCTGGACGCCAGAAACAAGGAGCTCATTGGTCAGTTACTTAAGCTTTACATTTCATTTCAATTCCATGTAGTCATTAAAACATGCATATTGATCTAAAAGGTTTGTCAAAATGCGTTTTAAATGGTTCCAAAGGAAAGTATGCCATGCGGGACCTGGTGACCCGTCTCCCTGGCAACGGTCCATCCCTGCTGTCGGATGAGACCGTGGCTGCGGTCTGTTGCACGCTTCATGAGGTCACCAGCAGGAATATGGAGAACGCCCGAGCACTCGCCCAAACGGACGGCATCGACAAGCTGGCCACAATCAGCAGGGGCCGTGGAGAGAGGTACTTTCTCTTCTCACAGGCCAACTGAAGGGAATATTTTTTGTTTAAGACTGTTTTATATTCTGAATTTATTTGCTGTGTTGTAATCGTAAAAGTCATAATGTTTTCCATGGTTTCAGCTCTGTGTTTCTGTTGCAGGTATTCCATGAAAGTGGTCAAGGCTGCAGCTCAGGTACTAAACACTTTGTGGCAGTATAGAGACCTGCGCACCCTCTATAAAAAGGTAAATGTTCTCAGCCATCTGTGGTTTAGGAACACTTATGTTCTCCTGAGATCTTAGAACAGTGTGTTCTGTTGTTCATCAGGACGGATGGAACCAGAATCACTTCATCACACCGGTGTCAACACTGGAACGAGACAGGTACCGTTCCCAACCCACCCTGCCAACCAGCAACGAGCAGACGTCACCTGTTATCCAATCAGGTGAGCTGTCATAACCACAAAGAATTGTGGGAAATGTAATATTGTAGCTGGTGCAGAAAATCACCTGTAAATAAAGTCCTATATTTTAAGTAAATCTTGAAGTGATTTTTATTTACTCATCTCTTCTTTGTTTTAAGTATTTTTTTATTTATTGTGTTTAATTTGTCACATTAGGAGGTAGTGCCACCTCTTCACCTGCCATGCTGGGTATAAGAGGACACCGTTTAAATCAACGAAGGACTCAGTCGTCTATGCAACTTCATAATTATTATGGCGACGCCAATAGAAACACAAGTCAGTACACAGGTGAGCTTTCCTGAATCCATCCGTCCCCTAAAAATTAACAATACTACAGCATGTATTGACCGGTACTGCTTATATGTTAAATGGATGTACATTATCTCATATATAACATGTTAAACATGAGATTATATCAAAGGGTCACAGCCATACTGGGTTTGTATATTAAGTGTTAGTGTGATGATAGAATATTGTTATAGAATCATGATATGGTATTTCAATGGTTGTGTATATGTGTGTTTAGGGTCCGGAAAGCAATCAGCCTATTTCATTAGCTCGTATCCGTCCCCTTCAGCAGAGGAGTCCCGCAGATCACAGGTGAGTTTAACCCTCACTTCCACAACACACCAGAACACAAGGATACATGACTCGGATTTGAAATATGCATATTTCCTATTCATTTTGTTTTACAGTAAATTTATGCAAATAGATTTATGCAGGATTTATGGAAGCATTCTCCGCATTCATTATTATTCATAGTTGTGCTGTCTCAAGCTCAATTAATGAGTATTAATGTACACTGGGATGTAAGTTCAGAAGATCAAGAAGACCAAGTTCAGAAGTTCAAGAAGATCAGGCAACTATAGTGCAGCATTTGTAGCTTGTTCTTACAATTGTTTAGAGTTCAATCTTGTCATCCATGTTAAGAAAATAACTCCGCAACTATTCTGCAATTCTGTGTTTTAAACAGAGATGGCGATAGAGAGGCAAATGTTACAGATTGCAGGTTTCACAAGCTCAAAATATACAAAACAATATAGTTTCACTTTAGAAGACATTTATTAACTCTATTTACTTTTATGATGGATGAATGGATGCACATTTCAGTGCCATTAAAAAGAAGAGGATTAAAAGCCAGGATTTTATTATATATTAACTTCAGTTGTATTATGCCCTTGTCTTCTCTTTCAGCTGTACTACCCTGAGGAGTCCAGTCAAGGCACCTATGACAATTATGGAATGTACCTGTCGTCTCCAGTGGGATACGAGGACGCTTATCTGGACGACCCGGTCCGTTATCCCGTGGTGAGCGAGAGGCAGGTGCTCAAACCCAAAACCAACTACGTAGACTTCTACTCCACCACACGCAGGCCTTCATACAGAACTCAGCCCTACCCAACCTCACCCGACTCCTGGGTGTAGGCCTGTATGTGTGTCTGTGTATTTGTTGATGTAAGTGTAGCCATAGCTAGACTATTACAAGGAGATGTTACTCCGTAAAACATATCTGGGTCAGTGAATTCCAGGAATATTCCTAGACCGTTGTATGGACAAGCTGTTGAATCATTTGAAGTGACTGGTTCATTTTCATTGGAGGAAATTACTTTGTGTTGTGTGTGTGCGTGTGTATCAGTGTATGTATAGATGACAGATTGTGTGTATTAGTGTGTGTGTGCGTGTGTATCAGTGTGTGTATAGATGACAGATTGTGTGTATCAGTGTGTGTGCGTGTGTATCAGTGTGTGTATAGATGACAGATTGTGTGTATCAGTGTGTG
>JAZGTK010019987.1:0-11166 GCA_036877625.1 Ambastaia sidthimunki
ACCTATAGGCCCTATTCCCACAGACACACCCCAGCCCGGCAGCAGAGACAAAGCACAACAGCAGACCAAAAACCAGGTGAGTTCAGTGCACAAATAACCTACAACAGGTGAGTTTGTCTGCTGCAGATGAGAACAATATACGCCATGCCTCCAGAGTGAAACATCTGTCAGAGGTTGTAGTGTAAACCTCATTTAGGCCCAACATGGTGGGGTTAATATCCAGGTGAGTAAAGGATATATCTAAACTTCACCAGCTGGGTACTAGTTATAAAAGTGTAGTTGGTACTTCAGCAAGCAGCCAATCAGGTTAAGCCTAGCTTATGGTACGACACTTTTGGACATCAGGTGACACTTTTGTCAGAAGTTGCCAGAGGAGTTGCTCAAGTTTTGCTTGCTTTTGAAGTTGTGAAACACCATCTTCGAACATGCTACGATTTGATTGGTTAGTGGGATGTAAGGCTGGTTAATTGTGCCTTGCTTAATGTAAACAAAATTGTGGTAGTTTCCTGCTAACAAAAAGTATAAATTAGAATTTAATTCTATGACTGTCCATAAACAGGATCAGTTTTTCCTTGATATTTTAATGATTATGACAGTATAGACAGTTTCAGCTATTTTCTTTTAGACATTAGATAGATTTTCCTGTACTTGTTTCTGTTCGGATGTTGCTCACATGCCTTTAAAATAAAAGAAGGTCTAGCCTCACTCTCATTTTATTTAGTTTCTCATGAGATGTCTAATATTGTTTTTATATATTGTTATGGATATTGAGTTTATGTGACAGATTGTTTGTGGCTAATTGTATGCCTTGACTGTTAAATTTAATTATAGTAAAAGGTTAAAGTCTTGGTAGCTATTTTCTATTAAGTTCAGGAGCTCTTAAGCAGAAATGATTCCAGACCCTTTTAGGGGGCGTCTCTAAATTACCCCAGTACTCTTAAAATTAATAGCTGTACAGCTCTTTAATTTTGGTTTAAGTGTTTAAATTCCTGATATATATATACACATCACTGATGTAGTTGCAATTGTGCTTGGATTATTAAAATGAAACCGGTTTTAATCCTGGGATTTTAGGGTCCTCCTCCTCCATAATCACAGTTTGCCTAAGATCACGATTGTCTATGTTTATTTATGGCTGTATGAGCATAAAATAGGCTCGACTGTCTGTTGGATGATTATTGTATCTTTGCATGGCCCTGTTTGTGCTCACATGTTTTTAAATGCTTTTAAAAACAATGTGAAGACATAATTATTATTAGCGCTCTAGTCCTTACCAGTAACATTTTCAATGATTTCAAGCAGCCTTTATTAATTTTGCATGTGTGTTTATTTATTTATTTTTACTCCGACTTTTCATTTCATTCACTAATCATTCTTGGTCTTAGTGTTCATCAAGCTTCTGCATGTTTTTTAATGTTTTTATTTTCATTTGTTTATGTTTACTTACCCCCGGCAACCCCAAATCTCCATCTACCCCCTGCCCCCACCCCTCTCCATGCTTTCCTACCCATAATGCTCTTCCACTGCCGGTCAGTCGCCCGATCCCAAAGGAAGTGAGTCGCGGCCCACTCCAATGACCACTAAGGAGACGCTGGGGTCGTATCTCACAGTGGAGAGGTTGGGGGGCTCAGTGCAGGTACTGCTTGCGCTTAACATTGCTTTTGAATGCATTGTGTGTTTTTCTTCAGTCTGGCTGCTTCTCAGTCTGTCTTTTGCACACTCATTTATCCTCACACACTGTTTTGCTGCTTTAAACTTACACTGCTGATGGCTGTACTGCCATTCTTTAGGGATGTCTTTTTTAAATAGAAGCCATTTGGTTAGAAAGTTGTCATGAGATCTAATGGATGCTGATAGACTGGCAAGAGAGACCTCCCATCATTTTCTTTCAGTACAAACTTTCATTTTGGTACTTTGCGAGGCATTTGATGAAGCACATGCGCCACCTAGTGTTGGATATTAGAATTATTTCCAATAGTGCAATCAGGGCTGGTGGTTTTTAACTTTTTGAGATGGTTATAATTTCTAATGACGTAAAAACAACATTGCCAATGATCAAAGGTGCTTAAATTTATATTGTAGGTATTCTATAGGGATTGATTGGCGTCAAACTGGCATTTATTTACAACTCTCTAACCCTTTAAAAAATGTGTGCCTTTTGCAAAACAGGAGCTGGCAGGATACTCACGAGGGTTTCGTCTTAAAAAACACGCAAAACAAGGAACATTTACGATGCTGTTTTCAAAACATAGTCAAATAAATTGTTATAAAGCCATTGCATGTTCTTACACAATATTGTTACATACTAAAGAATTGAGCTCTTTATAAATCTCTTGTCTTAGGACAATTCATTCTATGGGACCTTTTTATTTCCTTTATAAGTTTCTCTGTTTTACTGTGTGAATTGTGCCTTTGACATCACACACTGCGGTAAGTGGTTTAGGTAACGAGTGTGTGAAATCTGTTGCTTTTGTCTGTGTGATCCACAGGTCATGAGCTCCACAAATGGAGAGCTGAACACAGATGACCCCACCGCAGGACACTCCAACGCCCCCATCACCGCACCGGCTGAAGTAGAGGTGGCAGATGACACAAAGTGAGTCCAGAATCCACTTCACACGGCCTGTTCACACTGACAGTTGTTTATCACCGATAGGCGTGTCTGCTGTTGGTTGCCCTCACGTTATTGGTGGGCAAAAGCTTACTAGCCAAAGCTTTTAAAAATGTTATCCCAAATGAAATGTACTGGCCAATAAACATAAGATGTCGATCTATTTTGACAACACATCAGTTTTCTTGCCATTAAAGATTAAAATTCTGAAAGGGAGAGCAGTATATAAATTGGATCTGCGCATAATGCATCATATAAATTTGCTTAGAATGCCAACAATTGCTGACATGGTTTTTCATGCATCTTGTTTTTAATATTCTGAATGCTTGCGGTGACAAATCATAAGTTAAACTGATGACAGTAAAAAGAAGTTCAATTTTGCTTACAGTATCTCACGGGAGACTGATCACGCATTAGTCCAATTGTAAATCGCATGGCTGCTCATTTGCAGAGATTTACACTCACTTTGCTAGACGTGCCCTGTCACTCATGTTGACTCAGATTGCCAGCTTCCATTAAACGAGTGACTTGTCAGTGTGAACACTCATTTGCTGATATAATGAAGAGCTGACCTCATTTCACCTCAGTGCTCTCTAATTTAGAACCCGTTTCCACTGATCAAGATGTCTGAATTTAAACGAAGAGTCTAATTTCCCGCTCTGATTGGTTTCCAGGTGCTGTTGTTTCTTTAAACGAAGGAAGAGGAAAGCTCTACAGAGGCACAAGTGATGAAGAGCGCTTTTAAGAACTTGAAACATTCTGGTCACTGTTTAGTTTGAAATGCAAGCAAATACACCGATCTCTCTATCTTTCTCTTATTCTCTCTCTCTGTCTTTCAGTGCCCATCACACTTTCTTTCAAAAATGTTTCACCACTTAATGGAGTGCGAAGAAATGCTGTTGGCTGTCCAACAGGCTCTGGATCCTTCAAAAAAGAGAATAAATGAAGATGTGTAACAAATAAATCACACAAACACTCAAAAAAGATGAAACGACAAAAAGATTATACGAGTATGATGATAAAGACCACATGTGAACAGACACTGTTTGAAACAGTTGGTGTATTCTAGATTTCCGTACAAGTTTATCAGTTTTTGATCAGGGGATGAAACGTCAGTGGACGGAGTGATTTAAGTTTTCTTGGGAGTAGGTCTTATTTGTGTCAAACGTGAGGGCAGGACTCGACTCAGCACTGGAAATGACACCCACAAGAGTAACAGGACACACTTCATCTCAACTCAGACTCTGGAGTTTTTTTGTTTTTCTGTAATTTAATTTGTGATGGTTTTCACAGGATTCCCTGGGTTGCAAAGACGACATAGTGTTCTGGAAATGCTTTCTTTTTGTCTTTTTTTTTAATATTAATTTCTCCATGTTTATTTTGTGTTAATGTGAACTCTGTAGCACAGTTACTGGTCTCAGGTACTGTGGGGGACGGAGGGGCAAACGGATATTATTTTCTTGTCAATGTTGTCATTGCACTTTTAAACAAAAGAAGGCAACACACAGTGGGCTACAAATGTGTCGTGAAAAACTGTACAAACGGATGTGGGAGAATTCCTGCACAGGGCTGAAACCTGTTCAAGGACCGTTTAAAGAAAAGAAGAAAATGTACTTCAGTTTTATTTCTCACATCAAATTTATTTACCAGGAAATCATAGTTTGTGCCTTTCCAAGTAAAATGTTTAAAATTTAAGCAAATGTTTGTGATGTTTTTGTCTGCGTGGCTGTATTATGATGGTTGTGAGTGTTGGTGTGTGGTGAGACTGTAACACCTCATGGCAGTGAATGGTTTTGCAAGTGTGTTTATTTCTGTGTCTCCAACACATGCTTGTTGTTATATGTCATCGCTGTGCAGGTAAGTTTTAAAGGGACAGTTCACACTGAATTTTTCATCATTTACTCGCCCTCATGTCATTCCAAATCATTAGTTTAAATGTCACTTTCAATATCATTTCAACATACCCTTAATGTGTTGAATAATGATCTAAAATGCCAGTTTGTGTCTTAGTGGCCGGTCATATGGTACTGATAAATGAATACATCATATTACCTTCATAGGAATCATACTGGTTTATTTTTGTTCTCAACCTACAGTGGCACAGATCCCTGTAGAGTATTGTATCCAAACGCAACCTGTCGGACTAATCACGTGATCTGTGTCTCGTGATCATGTGACAGCTGTGTTGTTACATGTCATATGATGCTACCAGCTGCATGTATCAGATCTGTGAGTAAAAACTGAGTCATCAATAATTCAGTCACTGATTTTCACACGCATCTGATAATCTCTTTTTATCTGAAAAACCAGTTTATGAATTGTTAAATGCTGTAAAGGCAATGTCTTCTTTAAAACATCCTTATAAACTTGTTAACTAGTAATAGTTTGTATGAACTTCCAGGGTTCATAGAGGGTCCAATTTGACCCTCTATTCATTCGATTCAGAAACACCTGCAACTAATATAATCAGATTTCTTAAAGAAAACTATACAGTACATCGTTTAGTAAGTATCTGTCAGCTGTCTCCTTTATAAATGTTTTATCATGGTGCCCACAGCCGCATTAATATTAAAAACTATCATGAACTATCAGTTTAACTTTAAGTCAATTTTTAAATCTTGTCCTCTGCACTTTATCAAGGAAATGTTTAGCCTTTACGTTGTTTTGTCATATATTGCTTAAACATTTTTTGAATAGCTTTGATAAAAGGCGCCTATATGAAGTTTATTTCCATGACCAAGTTATGTAGTATGAAAATAGAGTTTTACAATTGATTATTAATTTGCTACATTTTCATTTATCTTCTGGGCATTTGGGCTTTTCAAGGAAACTTAAAGATGTTTAATATATATATAACATTTTAGTTAAATCGGTGTCCTTACAGTTTTGGCAATACAGCTCTAGCTACGAACAGTGTAACAACCAGTTAACATACAAACTGTTTGTTCTGCCAAAATTTAGACTTAGAAACAATGCCAACAGGATACAATTACTCAACTTTTATATTAAAAGAGGGCATGATCTGTCTATGGAAATCATCGTGTTACGGTAACTCCCCTGCTGTCTCCCCGTGATAAAGTGGGTGTCAAATAGAGAAATAAAACCGAAAACAGACAGACAGCCAGATGCAAATAGTCGCTGATGCAGTGAGCGACCGATTTCACTTTTGTTTCATGACTAAAACCTCATTGCGAATCTATTCACCCGAGTTTGCAATGGGACCCACACTTTAATTCAGGAAGGATTGTTTAATTCTTAAAATGCATAAATTCACGAGAGCAGGATAATGTTAATACAGTGTTTATGTGTCTATAGTCTCAGTCTATACGTCGCGAATGCTGCTGGGTTGGTCGCATTAACTTTTGGGTGCTGTGCGTAATTCTTGCCAACGCGTCTTTTTCTCCAAAGTAAATCTGAACAGCCGCTTATTGCCTCATTTACAATGTCGGATCAGTCGGTCACTTTAACTTTGTGCAGTCGACTGACTTACGCCGTGGGTCATTTCTTCAATGATCTCTGCGCGTCTATGTGGTTTACTTATTTACTGGTGTACTATCACTCGGTTGTGGGTTTCCAGAACACTAACGCGGGTATCTTGCTGCTGGTGGGGCAGATAGCGGATGGCATCTGCACCCCTCTCATCGGCTACGAATCCGATCGGACGTCAGGATGTGGGAAATATGGGAAAAGAAAGACCTGGCATTTAGTGGGTATGAGCTTTAATTTATATACACTGACTATATAAAGACAAGTGCACGTTTTTGTGTGAATTATATGAACCTTACGAAAATTAACCATGGTTTTACTATAGTAAAAGTGTCGTAGCCATGTTGTTTTTGGTGCATTACCATTTGTATAATCAAACTTTTGATGCATGGTTAAACTATTGTTGCATTAGCAATGGTAAATTTATGGTAAAGCATTTAACATGGTTTTACTAGAGTAATCATGTTTTTTGGTATAAACTGTAATAAAACTATGGTTAATTTTTGTAAAGGTATAAATGAGCTTAGTGTTTATGAACCGGTTTCAGCTGTCGAGGAAGTCTTTCCTGCCGTTAAAGTTCCTGCAGAAATTCAGCCAGGCGTCAGCAGTTAGATCTCGCACAGACTTAGCGCTTGCAATGAGCTCCAATTTTATGTTTTCTATAAAGCTGCTTTGTTTTCCGTAAAGCTGCTTTGAAACCAAGCACATTGAGAAAAGCTCTGTTGAAATAAAAGTGGATAGAGGTGGCATGTAAAATGTCAATATTAGAAGATGAAATAAAATGTATTTAGTTACTGCATTTAATTTGCTTTATTGTCCATTGCCTCAACAGGAACATTAAGTGTGTTTGCCTCCTTTCCCTTCATTTTCAACCCCTGTCTTGGATGCAATGAGGACACCCCGCAGGTGGCAGCTCTTATGTATGCCGTCCCTTTTGTTATCGTTTTCCAGTTTGGTTGGGCTGCTACTCAGATATCCCACCTGTCACTCATTCCCGAGCTAGTCACTTGTGAACATGCTAAAGTGGAATTAACATCATACAGGTATTACAACCTCAATACACACAAATAACCAGTTTAGATCAAAGATGTGTTGTTAAAGTAGTAGTAGACATTTTTATGTGGTCAAAAGGTTTATCTAATCTGTTCCATGACATCATCAGACACAATTTTAAACACAGAAAAGTGTCTAAAAGAGGAAACTGACGGAAGTTGTTTCCTCATTTGAATTAAGATTGTTGCATGTGGACCTGTCAGGTCTTTTCTTGATGTTAAAAGTGTTTCATTTTTCTTCAGGTATGCTTTCACCGTGGTGGCAAATATCACTGTATACGCTGTGGCGTGGCTTTTGTTCCACTTTCAGTCACAAGACATAGATGGTCCATCCGTCTCTCAGAATCTGGGCTGGGCTGATGTTCCTACATTCAGAGTATGTGTACAGCAGATCCATAGAAATATCACGATGCAGACCAACCAATTTGAAATGTACTGTGCAGTGCATCCCATATAGGGTGGATTGCCCTAATGTGGGACATTTTTTGTATTTCGAACCTGTAGTATATTACAATGTTAAGCCAACATGGTAAATCCAAATGATATTAGGTCATGTGACTTTGATCACATGACAGTACAGCTTTGATTTGTTCATAATTTCACTGGCATTCATTGGTTGGGGGAGAGCCACACCCACTGAAGCTTAAGTGTCCCACATTAGGACAAGTCACGCTGTATTTTAATAGTTTGTAGTATCTATCTTCTGTCCATGCTTTACAGTATCTGGCTCTGATCGTATGGGGCATCGGTACCGTTTTCTCCATCATCTTCCATCTGGGCACTAAAGAGAGAGTGCAGGCCCAGGACGGTGAACCTGAAGCTGGGGAGTGTCAGCCTCTCATCCCTCGTTCCTCTCAGACGCCTGGAGCTGTTCTCCTGTGGAAACACTGGCTTGTTGAGCCTTCATTCTACCAGGTGATCTCATGAGGGCGTCACTCGCTCCTTAAAATTTCCCAATAATCTTTTTATAAAGCAGATATGATTCGAAAGTTTGATTATAGAGTCATTTGATTTTCTCCTCAGGTTGCTGTTTTATATATGTGCACAAGACTGATTGTAAATTTGTCCCAAACTTACATTCCTATGTATTTGACAAACTCCTTATCGCTGCCAAAGGTAAGAAAGATAAGATTGTTTATCCCAAAACATAATAATAATTACATTCATGTTTATAAAAATTACCTTTCAGTTTGAAAGTCTATATGTTTAGCTGCTCTTTGACTAAAGCAGGACCCAAAAACCAAAACTGTGTATATATTAGAATCTGAGTTTAACGGTTATTAATTGGAAACATTAGGGAAACATTCAAAATGAAAATTGTTAGCTGGGTTAAAACCAACTACAAAAGACTAGCAAGCAGCAAATTATGCTTCATGGTTGTGATGTAATCGGCCCCAACTGTACAATTCTCTCTTATAAGCTTTTGTTAGAGATCTAATTTAAGCTTCTTATAATTTGTTTTTAGAACTACATTGCAACTATTCCCCTGGTCATGTATATCAGTGGCCTGGTGTCTTCTCTGGTTATGAAGCCTGTCAGCAAATGTATCGGCACATCAGTGAGTCTTTTGTTTTCCGTTTTCGTTTTTTTGCTTCGAAACGCTGGACTGAAAGGCATCATATCTCATTTCTGTCTTTGCAGATGACCTATTTTACAGGCCTGTTACCGATCATGGTGTTTTCCTTTTGGGTGTTGATGGACATAAACATGGGTCCACGGGTTTATGGGGCGGCTGTGCTGCTGGGGGCGGGGTCTGCTGTGATTCTGGTTATGTCACTCTCCATGACCGCCAATCTCATTGGACATCAGACGGTACTTGATATCAAGTGGACAATATGCATGTAATGGAAGTCTCTTTGATTGGTTGATTGGTTTAAAGGACCGCTTTAGTTTTTGTTTATCTGTTTTTCAACAGCAAAGTGGTGCCTTTGTATACGGTGCCATGAGTTTTACTGATAAGGTGGGCAACGGACTTGGAGTGATGATAATACAAGCGTTACACCCGTCTAAGTAAGTATGAGCCAGCAAGTAAACTAAAACACTCATTGCACCAGCAGGACAGAGTTTCACAGCCGCCAGGAATGTCGAATCTTTAAATACCCTCATTGTCTGCAAACATGAGCTTATATAGAATACACAGTGACTTCAGTTGTGCTACGAGAATCTGCCTCATTTTGTGACAAATGTTGACTGATTGCATTAATGTGTTAAATGCAGTAGTCTATGCAATAATAGTAAACATTCAAATCCCAGAGAAAGAGGGTAAAAGTCACCACGTGGGAAATTGACTATGAAACATACTAATGATGCTTTCATGAAAATTTAAAAATGCAAAAAGGTTTCTGTGAGGGTTAGGTTTAGGGGTCTGGTGAGCGTTAGGGGATAGAATACACAGATGTACAGTATAAAAACGATTACGTCTATGGAAAGTCCTCACAAAACATAGGAAGCTAACGTGTGTTTGTGTGTGTGATAAATAAATGGTTATAAAGGTATGTTGCTATGCATTGTCTTACTGTATAAACATTATTTTGCTCTCTTCACAGTACAAAGGACTCTGACTGCATAAAGTTCTACCATAACGTCATGGTGATTGTTACCGGGGGCGTGGCTGTGATTTCAGCTCTCTGTCTGTGTACCATGTTCATCTGGCCAATCACAATTCGCCGACGTGAGTCTGGGAATTTTTTAGAAATCTTCACGTCATGATTCACATACTCAGTGTGTTGTTGTTGTTGTTAAACCACTAAAATTCCCCTCAGCTTGAGTAGTTCTTTGACAAATGCTGAGCTTTGCTTTAGGAAAAAGGGGAAAGTTGATTTCATGGGAAAAAAAGGGGAAATTCTGTTGGTTTAACCTTGAAATCAATGGAGTCAGTTTATTCTAATGTATTAATCTCTTACATTTAATCTATTACATTTTTTGTACCATTTTAAATAGTGCCAAACATAATTTCTGCTGTCTTTCCCAATTTAAACAGTGCATTGCCAAACCAATTACAAATTACTAAGTTATTTTAAGCTATTTTAATGGCATTCTTTTGAGATGTATAGTATAATTACACACGGTCCCTTTTGTGTCCTTTATTTAAGTTTTGTTGTATATTGTGTGGCTACATCTACCGTCTTTATCAAACATCTGAACCTTGTTTTGATGTTCTCTATAAATTTACTTCCTCCTGCTCCTCACGTTCAGGGTTCATCACTGGTCTGATGGGGACACAAGACGAGATTAACAGTCGAAGAATCAGCGGAAGACTGAACTGACACAATGAGACCTAAAAACACTCAGTATTCTGTGACAGGATCCACTGCAGAGGGAACTTTGTGTTCCCTTTTGTGACTAACCAGGAATAAGGAAGATGTGAAAATATGCTCGGCTGTGGTCACGGGTGCTTGTCTCAGCACTTTAGAAATGCAGGTTTCTGCATTGTTCCTACATCCTCCAAATCTTTGTGTGTCATATTTGTAATTTGAGCTCAGTTGTGTCACATGATGAAGGATGTAAACAGGGCAACAATTATGACACATTTGAGAGACATAATGTAGGTTCTGCTGTTCTGATTAGAAAGAATATATATATATACATACACACACACATTATATATATTATATATACAAACACACACACACACACACACGTGTATATATATATATATATTTGCATAAAAACTGCAACATGGTGCCTTGAAGTGCCTTTTAATCAGGAAACAGTTACTGACTATTGTGTTTTATGCATTAGCACTATCCAAATTACTTGTAGAGCAGGACAATCTATCATTTTAAATAGATTAAATAAGTTGCCTCTATTGGGGTTTAAAATTGTATCCTTTGGGTTACAATCTTAGAGCTTTATCACTGCTGTGTGTCCTTATTCATTGTACAATGAATGCAACAATATTCTACATTTATTGGAAAAGAAAAATAACTATGTAAGCACAGTAAAGCTTGTTTGGGCAGTACCTTTACTGTAGTGGTTTAGTCTCATACCGTCTTTCTGTGATATGTAGTTACTGGT
>JAZGTK010019988.1:0-11166 GCA_036877625.1 Ambastaia sidthimunki
GTTGCTTCTTGCTTCACCAATGCAGTTGCTTCTTGCTTCACCAATGCAGTTGCTTCTTGCTTCACCAATGCAGTTGCTTCTTGCTTCACCAATGCAGTTGCTTGTGTCTGCACCAGAAAATAACTTGAGTATATGAAGGGGTGGCCTCAGAATGGCTTTTGTTATGTTAAAGCCTTCTTATGTATGGAATGGTTGTGTGGTGTTTTTGACGTTGAACTATAGGCTTACATTGGTTATTCTGTGTGTCATTTGCAGAGCATTGTCTACTTTAGAGTCCCTTCGAAGTGTAACATGGAAGCATAGTATAGTGTGCTGGATTGCTGGTGGTTGCATGTTGATGTTCAGGAACTAGAGCATGGGGGAAAAGGCTGTTTTTAATAAACATCTGGCATGTCTCAAACAAGCTGAATCTCGAAGACTATTGCTGGTAGGTTGCTAAGGATATGTCTTACTGAAAGACCTCTTACCAGAACATGTTTGTTTTGGTTGTGTGTCACCACAGAATGGAATGCTTGTATGCCAGCCAGGTTTCTTAGCTAGCCTAACCAGCAAGAATTCTGTGGTCAACCAGCCTGACCAGAATGATCAAGCGGGTCGTCCAGTGTGGATGACTAAATTTTGCTGGAGAATAACCTGGTTTTGTTTTGTTTAATTTTGTTTTGCTTATCAATTTTATTTCATCTTGTTGACATCTGTTTAGAATAGCCAGTGGTGGTCTTCTTGATATGGTCCCTGCAGAAGACCTTATTTTAGCCAGCACCAGGTGCACAATGTTTTAGGCGTGTTACATGATACAGGCCAAATGTAGGAGTGGATCTGCACGCAGCCCTGGGTTAAGATAGGGCAGGATGCTGGGGCAGATGGGTTGGAGTTGTCCGATGGAGGGTGTCTGAAAGGTCGGGTGTAGGGCGGAGGGTGCCAGGAATAGGAGTGTGAGATGCCTGCTCTGTTTGCTGGCTCTGTGAGGGACACAGCGGGTTGGGTGTACTGTCAGTCTTCCAGTCCATGCCACCCTGACCCCTAGGTCTCCGATCAGATGAATGTGGGTCTCCTATCAGAGGTCTCTTTCTTCTTTTTCCTTTGTCTTTCTTTCCTTTATCCTCCAAAAATTTCCCTCAAACTTTTTTAAAGCTATAACTTTTTTGGGTGAAATGTATAACAACGGTAAATGAGCAAATACGTGACAGATCAGTGTTAAAAACTGTGTCCTAAGAACTGTGTCCTTTACCCCAATTCTCAACAGTAAGCTTATAATAATGATTTACTTGAGCTGTAGGGTACACTACCTGGAAAATGCTAGTTGGGCTTCATTTGACTTTATTATGCGTAAGGAAAATTACATAAAGTTAACCTGCTGTTTTATGTTTTAAACCAAGAGGGCAGTAGAAAGGCGAAAGTTACAGATTGCAGCTTTAAGGCGATTAATGAGATTTCTGGCCACAAAATTGCAACGTCGGTTGGCGAAGTGATGGATTCAGCAACTCGATGAAGTTGAGAAAAGTTTCTGTATGATTCACCTCTGCTCGGATACAGAGATATAATGAAAAAATGATGCATGGAAGACTGTGTCAGAAGTTGCTGCCATTCTGTGCAAGTTTGGTTCATGCATTGAATTTGTAGTCATCTTGTTCATGATATAATGTATTATGCACTCCTGGATTTTACCCAGAATGCTAATTTTGAGCCGCAAGAGAAGTGATTCCTTGTCAAAATAAAATGATGTCTTGTTTTTACACACGTCTCATTTGTAATTCTATCAGCGATGGTAAGCTATGCAGCCCACCAATAATGTTAGAGCATCCAGCTGCAGGACCGCCTACTACGACCAATGACACAGAGACCCGGTGATTTCCGGTAATAAAATCGCCATCGGTGTGAACAGGGCTTTATTTACAAGTGATTTTGGCACTGTGTATAATCATCTTTTCTGTTTCCTCCATCCCTTTTTGACTCGTTCTTCCTCTCACAAAAAACGCAACGCTCTCTGGATCTGAGATGCCTGAGGGAGGGAAAGCAGACAGGACCTGTCACCATGACAACGGCTTCTGTGAGCTGCCTGACACCCAGATTATTGTGGGAGGGGGGTGGGGAGAGAAAGACAGAGGGGGATCGTGAGAGAGAGAGAGAGAGAGAGAGAGAGGGCGTGGAAGCAGACAACCCCGTTTTCCCCCCTGGGACTTTGCGGTTTGCGTGTTCACATGTAGAATTAGCATAAAGACAGAGAATGTGAGAGAGACAGAATGCTATATCAAGACAAAGATTAAGGAGAGAGAGAGACCCAATATGCTGGGAGTTTGCTGGACACATGTCCTTTTGGTGTCCTGGGGGTCTTTCTGCCCCTGTTGTTTGAGATCAGCATCCAGCCCACACCGTTTATCACCTTACACTGTTAAACACTTTGACACCAAATATTTGGTTTCTAATGTCACGCTAATCATATTATGACATAAGCGTAGTTGAATTCCATCCATACTTTCTGCACAGTTAATGCAATTAAAGTTAGCTACAACGGAAAAATTGTGTTAATTCAGTTGGTCTTAGAAGGGCATCGTTGTTTCCCCCAGACGAGACCACAGCCAAGTGTACTTGATGGCTTAGTGCATCATCATGGCTTTCGAACACGATTTTACCTCTACAATTCCATCAAAATGTGGTGTGATTTTGCGTTGTGGTCAGTTGGAGTCTGGAAGACTGCTGTCGCCAGTAGATTGGAGGGAAAAGTTTCTCCCAGGTGGAAATTAACTACAAATGTGGGCTTTAGTTGCACATTAGTTTACAAGATAATGAAATCATGGAAGTCATGTTGGTATGTTCTTATGTTTTACGTATTGTGTACCATAAGGAACTTAATCGCTTTGTTGGCACCGGCCTAGCAGATAGAGGTCCATTGCTTATCGCAAGTGCCAAACGTGCAAAGTATATCTCAGTCAAGGTATCCTCTGAAACTGAAGCCAGCTTTTGTTTTCCTGAACTAGGAGCTCACTTTATCACTTTAAAGAACACGCTTTCATTGTGTTCTCAGAAGAAGATGGAGACCGCCTAGACTGTGCTAGGGTATGAAGCTGGGGAGAGATATTTCTGTCAGCCTGTTTACTTATTGATGGGAATGCTAGCACAGGTTAGCTTGACATGCATGCGTCTGTACGCCACTGTTACCAGAAAAGCAGAGCTCTCTTTCAAGCACTGACTGGCTCTTCTTCAGCAGCTGTGATTGTGGACCTCTGGTACTTGTAACATCTTAACAGCAGGGCATGTTTGTAATTCATTTGATTGCTTAGAAGAACACAGTTCAAACAGATTTGAACCTATGCTAGCATTAAAGCTGCAGTGTTTAACTTTCGCCTCTCTACCGCCATCTCTGCTGAAAACATAAAATTACAGCATGATGAAATCAAATGAAGCCAAACTGACATTTCCCAGGAAATTGGACCAGACATCTCAAGTTATAAATCATCATTATAAACGTACTATTGTGAATTAGGGTAAGGTAAGCAGATCATGCTGAACACTGATCAGTGATGTACTTGCTCAGTAACTGGTTTTTGTTCATTTTTAACCCCAAAAAAGTTACGAATGGCAACTTTAATGATACAGGGCTTATTGATACTGTAATAACTTTGTGGAAGTCAAGAACTTTTGTGCTTGCCAGTAAGCTGTTGGAGATGGGAGACAGATTTGACCACTGGCTGGGTGGGCTGACCACTTTTCACCACAACTGGTTAAGAGTTGGCTGACTTAGTTTCAGTGGTTTCACTCATGATCTACATAAAGGGATTGTGGATTTGGACATCTGAGGAACCCAAAGCCACTTTCACCAGGCAGAAGCTTGTAGCACTGTGCTCGGTTTGATTGAGAAACTTGTTTGTAGTGAGGACTCTTGTTTATAGGTTTTTCTCAGCTTGGAAACAGGCTTGTTTCTTCGTCAGCACCAGGTGTTCTTTCTAACTAGGTTATTTCCACTGTCACAACTTCATTTTCCTCTGTTTGTTCCTAGCAGTTTTCATGGTGGGGTTGATGCGACACCAGAATTTTAATAGTGGACACAAGCACCAGTATAACAATCTTGAGTTTCTTAATATATGTTTTTGCTGTATCAAAATTGATGTGCTTTTAAACACGCACATTTATTTGTTTTATATTTTAATTTACAGATTAAGTTATTGGCCCGTATCTTTCAAGCTTCAGATATTTTAAATTAGGTAAACAATGCTTTAAGGTTTATCCACATGATTATTAATATATATATACAGCAGTAGTAAAGAATAAAGATTTCCACTTATACCAGTGAGTGGTTTTGTCCTGTATCTTGTCAGTAGAAAAAGCGCATTTGTTTTTGCCACTGCCAATACTGTAGCAGTATCGCTACATTAAAAAAAAAAAGTTAAAAAAATTATTTTTTAGTACAGACTTGGTAAAACTAAATCCTTTTCAGACATTGAAACTGTCCATGGATTTTTTTTTCTTAACTTGCTTCATTCTTTGTGTTTGTTGGTGCCCCTAGAGCAAAAGGTCCAATGCCACAGACCCTTTATTGTCTAAGAAAAGCAGTCTGTGTTTCCCCTCTCCAAGCCCCCGTCTTTCGTTGACTGAGGCGAGGACCCTCTTTTTCTCCATCTGCTCCTAGTGCCTCTTGGGTGCCCACAGCCCGCTAGGTTTCCTATACTGTCCCGGCGATCAGCTTCTGTGAATGTTAACTATAGTATGCTAAGCTCCTTAACCCCGTAGCGGTAAACTCCAGTTTCCAAAGAGGAATGATTTCTGCCTGTTAAAAGGGCGAAACCCCCGTTTGGCCCTAATGGGAACGCCTTTCCTGCCAACCATTCTTCATATGTATGGATTGTAATACGACCATCTTACATGTTTCACATTGGAAATGGGCTGACAACACAGGCTTCAACCATCGCTACGTCATAGCCAATCTTCTCAGTATATTGGCTAACATTCTCTCAAATTCTGTCGCATGTATCCAAACGTTTCCTGCAGTAACGTTAGTGGAACATTTTAGTTATTTATCATATAAAAAACATTTACAAAATAACTTTTAAAAGGTTACAGAATTTAACAAATTTGAACAATGTTCTTATAACTAAGCTTTGATATTAATATAACATCTAAAAACTAGATTTGGATGTTTCTAGAACACTCAATATAACATGTTTAACCTTTTTGTTACCTAATGGAAATGTTAGGGAAATGTTCTTTCAACCTAAAACTGTAACCAGTTGATTAAAAGGGCCATAGGTCTCACGGTTGAAAATTACAGTCTTGGAATGTTTGTCGAAGTTGAAAATCTTGTTACTACCTGAACGTTGTTTAGTTTTTTCATCGCATCAAAAAATAAGATGTAGTTTAATCAAGTTTGCTTTAATGGGTGTTTTAATGGTTTTTTGGAGGTCTTTTCCACAAGTGCACAAATGTATTTAACCTTCATAAGCAAAGCTAAACTAAATACACAAAGGTGTTTGCTCTGCTCGTCTGTTAGGGCTTCATTCCATGGAGATACATTAACTAAAGATGTCTTTTCTCAAAGTACCACATGTGTCCTGAATAGGGCCTCAGAAAGCCAGATAAATCGATTTTGAGAGGTGACATGATGTTGGGTTTTTTGTTGAGAATGTATTAAAATGTGTGGTATATAAATTTTTTTTTGCATGCCTCCTCATAGACCTTCTTTTATCGTGGTAATTACAGTTTGTAGGCTACAGAGCTTGTGTGTGTGTGTGTGTGTGTGTGCGAGACTGCTGAGAAAAAACAGCGAGATTTCTGACACAGCCAGTAAGGTGGCGACCAGGGTCAGTGTTTCTGCTTCACAGAACATGTGTTGCAGCCCGGTGTGGCCACCGGTGTCAGTCCTGTTTAATTTGCATCTAAGCTTATCCTGCTTGCATTCATTTTGGGCTTGCTTTTATATATTAAAATTGCTCTTGATGGTGTATGTTTGGATGTTGTATTCATTCCTAGTATTTGAGTGTGGTTTTAAGAGGCTTGAGGGAAAACACTTATTTTTATTTCACAATTTTTACAGCACTTTAAACAAAGCATGTTTACATATTAAATTCTGAAATATATACCACACATAGAGATCACGTGGTATTATTGCAAATTGTATTGTTCTCATAAGATGTGTATTTGTAATACTGATAAGTGATAACGATTGTAATTGAGTTGAGAACAAAATTTATTGATGGTGACTGCAAACATTCAAAGAATTGATTTGCATCAGAAATACTTTATTTGGTCCGTAGTGTAACTGACAATGCAGAAAGCAGGTTGGCGGAAGCCGAGTTAAACCTGAGTTTTCTGTCCGTATGTCTGTCTGTTCTTTTGCAATTTACAATTAAACTGCTGCTTCAGCGTTTTAGAAGCTGTTCTGGATGGGAAATGGTTTTTTTTTTTACCTGTACTTACACACACACACACACACACACACACACACACTCACTCTTGTCTCTGTACATGACTTCTGATGAGGCCCTTGAGCAAACATAATTGTAGGCCACTGAGAGTGACAAAGCGAGGGGGTTGTGGGAATACAGTGTTGTGTTGTTGTGTATGTATGTGTGTGTATTTGGGGGGTGGGGTTGTACATGAGGGGTTTCCTCAGCAGATTTGTTTACTGGTAATTAATTCACCTGATTGATACAACAGCTGTTGGCACCATGGGAGGGAAATGGAGAGAGAGACCGACCTTCTAACGTGGGGAAACCACTATGCACTGCAAAGATTGGCGTTCCAGCGCACCATTGATTAAAAGGCACATCTGTCAGTTGGAACTGCTGATTATGGCTGCCAGTGCTCACTGGCTAATCTTTATGGAGTCAACTTCACTGACAGAGTTATTGGAAATGGGGGATGCTGGGAAATGAGAATAAGCGAGTGTGGTGAAAAGCAGTAAATGAGGAGAACCTAAACAGGGTCTTAAATGTTCGCTTGGGCTCGCACACATTCAAACACACAGCTGAGAGATTTACAAACGCATTGTGTTGGAGCCATTGCCTAGTAGTTATTATTAAACTGTGGCCTGAATGGACAATACGAGTTCGAATGTGGCTTGCAACATTTCCTGATCCCGTTCCTCGTGTTTTTTCTCACCACCTTTTTGTCCTCTCTACAAATGTGCTACGGAAGTGGATTTGTTTTTAATTGAAATCTGGTCTTACAAATAGTAAATTAAAAATTTTATGCTGTTTTCTGGGCAAAAAAAAGGGGGATTTTATTTTGAGTAAGACACATACTCGAGAAATTAATGTAAAGTAATGACTAATGGGTTTTAGAGACCAATTAAAAATAATTGGGTGAATCATTATAAATGCACGTTTAAGTGTAATACTTAGGGTTTGGGTATTTTTAAATACCACAAGTGTGACTTAATTCCTACAAGTGTGTTGTTTGTGTGTTTATTGTGGCCATCTCTTATTCAGCGTGTGCAGAGTTGCCAGCAGCCTCTTGTTTCCCGGGTACGTGTGGATGTTACTCAGCAGGTGATCTGAGTTATGCTGTTAATCCAAGAGCAGATAAGACGGGATCCATTCCTCATCTTGGAACCCTGTGCCAGATCAATGGCCAGATTAGGCCTTTCCTCCCATCCACTGTCCAGCCCAGCCCAGCGATTGATGCTGGTGATTAAAACAACAGTGGCTAATTACCTTAGAGGGTTTTGACCGTGTTTGTGTGTGTGTGTGTTTGTGGAGATTCGTTGAGTAACGGGTTAAACATTTTGGAAAGATCAGTTCATATATAATTGATCTTTTGGAATTAGGGGACAAAGCAGAATAAACACAGTGGCATGATAAGGGTAAAAAAAGTTCACTAAAAATGTATTTTTGCCATTATTTAATCACCAACCAAATTTGTATGTTAGCATTTTTTTCTAACACTTTCAAGTAGAAATTTGTAGCTTTCGTAATATAAGATTATCTTTGAATAATGATAAAATTCACTTTGCTTCTCATGCGTATCTGTTGTATCACTGCAAAAGATTTGCACCTTGATGTACGAGTCGTATTGACTAATTTTGTTTTTCATTTCGCATTCATTTTAATTATGTATTTTTGTTATTTTTGGAGCTTGAGAGCTATGTTTACTGTGAACTGTTGTATAGCAACTAACAATAATGATTTTTCCTATCTGTGTATTCCACAGTAATGCTGGTTTAGAAAGACGTGACATTGTGTAATCAATAACAGAATTTTCATTTTTAGGTGCGCTGTTCCTTTAAGAAGAGCTGAGATGTGTCTGCTTATGTGGTCGAGAGAGAGAGAGAGAGAGATAGTGGTAGCAAACAACCAGGCCTATCAAAAGCCACGGGCTCCTTTAAACTCTATCTTAATTCTGCTCTCTCTCTTTCGCTCCCTGGCCGGGCGAGTGATTGACGGCCTGAGGGTTTTAATGGGCACCGGAGAGCGGCAGAGCCAAGGTCTGAGTTGTCATGGCAACAAGCCGATTGGGCCCCACCGCCGCTGTACCTGAAGTCGCATTGGCTCGCGCTGTGTGTGTGTGAGCTAGAACGATTCCTGTAGATCATTCGTTCCCACTGATTGGACGCCGGTCATTCTGCCCAGTGATTTTCTTAAAGTTTGTGTGTGTGTGTGTGTGTGCGCTAATGAAAATACTCATCCGCCAGCCCTCGTATATTTCCACCCGTGACAATAGAAGCAGAGCTATTGTGCTGGTTAAACCTACACCAGCCACTGTGTAAACAATCTCACTGGTCCAATCTGTCACTCAGCCCCTCCCTCCCCCTAACCAAACACACTCGCCAATCCCCTCCACCACATGCAAACACTGAGGCTGGCCCTACCTCACCTGTTATCTACCCCGCGCCAGCCTCTGGCCATGTTTTCCCCTCATCTGTGAGAAAGTGCGTCCTTGTATGTAGTTTATATGGAAATGTATGTTTTTTTTCTGATTGACATTTGTGTAAGTGTGCTGGAGTATTTGATAATAAAAATGTTGTCACGTCGGCTTCTAAACCAGTGAGTTTTTTTCCCTCTGTCGATCATGAAAGAAAAAAGTTTAAATCTCCTCAATTTCATAGAATCAGAGTTGTGTTTATGTTTGTGTAGTTCAAGTGAATGAGATTTATGAACTGTGGTGATTTTATAGCAGAGACTTTCAGTGAATAACTAAATTGTGCTCTATTTCTTCCACAACACTGTCGTTTGGCTTTGTGTACATCTGTGATGCCAAACAGCGTTGTTTCCTGTGTGAAAATGTGTATTTAGGGGTTGAAATGATGCCCTGAAGGGATTTCAGTCAAATTCGTCTTTGTACCTGCAGGGTCCAGTGCCTGGCGCTTTTTCTGAGAGACAAAAACAGGGAATTTGCGTACCTGTGTTCGAGTGTATGTACCAGTGCCCTTTGACCTTTTGGGGTCAATGGTGAGTGTCTGAGTTGTTAAGGTCAGCTGCACTGAGCCGGTTTCCCTCCTCCATCCAGGCCAGAGGGATGGAAAGAGAGGGATCTGATTTCATGGTGGAGGAGGGGGTGTCAGTTCATGTGTAATCCCCCCATCTCCCCCTTTACTGGCTTGGGAAAGACATGGCTGAGTCTGGCTTGTCTGTGGTGACGGGGCCTTCAGCCTAAACAACTGCCATGACAAGACATTCTACTTGTATATACTTGTTTTACCCAAATGTTCTACCAAATGTTGTGTTTTTGTGGTGCCCAAACATTTGTTGAAGATTAGTTGTTTGTTTGAAGGATCAATGTAGCGACTTGGACCGTGAAAAATGAAAGAATCTGTGTGCTGTGATTCATGTAGTTCCTGTTTATTCATTTATTTATTTGATATTTTTAGCATATGGACTATTACAGTTGTTTGAAATTCTAAATTGGAATGTTTTAAAAATGTTAAATGATTATTATATGTATGTTTAATGTATATTCAATAATAATGCTTACATTTGAAATTAAGAATGTATGAATGATAAGAATGTTTTTAACATCAAATAAATCATCAAAACATCTTAAAAGTATTAAGTAATTATAGTTTACAATTTTCAAAAATCTAGTATTTTTAAATAATTTAACATACAAAGGAAATGTCGGAATGTCTGAAATGTGGAATTTTTTCTTTGGAATTGTTTTTAAAACCAGGTCTTGTGTGTTTTTGTGTTTCAGAGTGCAGCGGCAGCTCCCAGTCCTGTGATGGGCAACATGCCGCCCAACGACGGCATGCCAGGTGGACCCATGCCGCCCGCCTTCTTTCAAGTAAGAGCTGCTCTCTCCTCCCCCACCTTCCTGTTAAACCTCATCCTTTAACCCTGTGCGTTAAGCCTTCGGCCCCCCCTTCTTTCTCCAACCCCTTTTAGTTTGTTCTAATCCCTGTCCAGATGTTTCTTTCCCACTATCTCTCCCTCTCCGTATTTCCATTAATTTCCATGCCATGTGTCTAAATTAGTTCGGTACAGTAGCAACTCGCACTGACGCAAACAGAGTTGCGGCCCCTGATCTGAGATCAGTCGAATGCCTCTGCAGTTTAATCCCTAAGGCCGAAACTGGGTAAAAACATGCTTGCTGGGTTGTAGCTCTTTGGCAATGCATATCTAACAACATATCTGTGTGTTTTAAATTCAGGGTTGGGATTTGGGGGAATGCTTGGGGGGACAATTCCCAAAGTCAAGGTGCCTGCGGGAGTTCCTCTGCCATAGTGATTTTTATTAAGCTATTTATATCCAGACAAAAACTAGTCACCTTCCTGAACAAACACACACTTCCTTAGAACGACAAATTCAGCTGAATGAAGTGTCAAGTCAGGCATTACTTCAGCATAACCCTGGGTCTAGCTTCAGCACAACGTTTTGTTCCCCAACTAAGAAAGCTGGACCAAGAATTAAAAAATTCAATAAACACCAAAACTCAGTGTTTTACAAATTACAAATATCTGTTTAAAAAATTATTTATTTATTTATTAGTTGGGTTTAAAATATAATCTTCTGTCAGACTTGTCTAAGACAGATGAAGTATCAGATTAGATGGATCAAGCAGAACAAAAGATAGAGTATCAGATAGACCAGGAGATAGAGTATCAGATCAGACTATATTAGACATCTAGTAGACCATTAGATAGAGTTACAGATATAGCGCATCCTTAAAACATCTAGTAGACCATTAGATAGAGTTACAGATACAGAGCATCCTTAAAACATCTAGTAGACCATTAGA
>JAZGTK010019989.1:0-11165 GCA_036877625.1 Ambastaia sidthimunki
ATATCTCTGTGCTTTAACAATAATAAACCTAAAGACACATTGCTTTACTGTAAAATGTTCTGCATAGTGTATGTATAATATTTTTAAAATAATCAACAGTGGAAATAAGCAACTGTTTCCACATTACCCAAATGGTTTACATTATTGCTGCCATCAATATGAACAGGTTTGTTTATGACTGTAAGAGTATAAAATGTTTGAGTACATTTTACTTGACATACTGCTACTTTTTCCTTTTCAATGGGAGAAAAAAATGGCACAACAGATTAGGATTTTCAGTGTTGTAATATATCAGTGTAAAGAGAGCAGAGCAGAAGTCTTGTATTTGGCAGGAATGATGGTAAACCATAATGGTTGAAGGGGCACTTAACCAAGAGCTGCACAGGAGTTCAGTGCACCGCATTTCCAGATGGACGTCTAATAGTGTATTTAAGTTTCTACCCCTTTGCTGGGGAAGTTGATGGGATTTTGGCAATAATTCAAACTAACAGTAATTAGGAAAGAAATTCAACAAGCCCGTAAATGTGCGTGAGTTTAGATTCCAGCCCTCATATTGTTTGTGCAAGAACTTTATTATTGAGGTTACCGTGTGCTTTTCCTGCAAATGAGATTGACAAATATGGGTCATGCAGTTTTATTCCATAAGGAAGTGTGAAAGCAGTATGAAAGGTAATATGTTCTCAACTGTAATGGTCACAGATGCTGCTGAATAAAACCTCAATGCATCAAACAGCTGGTCAGGAGGTTATTAAATTAAAGAGTCTGCTATGCAAACGTGACTCTAAAACTATAATGATTTACATAAACTAGGTCAAGCTATTTACCATATGTAGAAATAAAGTGAATTGAAGTCCTTTTTTAATACAGTGAAGCTGGAGTTAAGATATATATTATGCTTTTAATTGTTGATTATGTGAGGATAACATTTCTGTCACATAAGTCACATAAACATCGGTTACACCCAACAATTTATTGTACTGGGTTGTCAGTCAACAATTTTAAACAGACATTTTCAGAGTGCATTTCATTGAAATATCACATTGTATATATCTGGTCATATTGTGTAGAGTGATGACTGTAAAATGCCTCTTTGGAAAATGACACACAGCCAAAGAAAAACCACCAGATCCAAACCAAGATCACAGCGTTCTCTCCTTCTTACAGATCAAAAAGGATGTCCAACAAGCCGAGTTACTTTTCTTAGAAGAAATGCCTTGGGCAAGTTCTCCTTTAAGGATTCAAAAACAGACAGATGTTTCAGAATAAAATGGCCTCAGTAGAAGCTTTGCATCACCAAGTTCAGTCTTTCCAAAAACACACGCAACCACCTGCGCAATCTTGCACCTCCATTTCAGTTATGAAAGTGGGTGATTAACAGCTGTCAGACAGGAAAGACTCAGCCAGATCTCTGTGGCAGCGTGCAGATTGTGGTGATAGCTGTGGTGCTGGATGTGTGCTAACTTGCATAGGCACAGATGCTCAGGACTTAAATAGCGTTATATGCTAATTAATCCATCCAGTGGCTCTCGGTGTCAGCCGCACTGCTGGCATACTGAAACTTCGTTAGCGCTATGCCAAGCTGATGTGGAGCTCTGAAGTTTTTAGCATAGAGTTCTTTTAATATTGTATTAATATTTACATTGGCGTGAAAAAAGATGTATACTTTAAGCAAATTTTAAGCATACTTAAAAATACTTTATATTATAAAGTATACTTTAATTTTTAATTTTTTACTTTTTCATGATTTATGCATACTCTATATAGTAAGAACTAGTATACTTCAATACTTAAAAAAGTAGACTGAAAATGTATTTCTTTTTAGTAGCAACATTGAACAAACTTTTGATTTTGATTTTTAATTTCATTGCACATTTTGGATCCTACAACATAAATGAATTGACATGGCTTGATTGAAACAAGATATTTACATTTTCTAAAAAATATATCAATGATGCTGGACCATGCAAATCACTGCCATGATGGTGTGGTTTTGTGGGTGGTTTCCAGGGTGTTGCTATATGGTTGCAAAGGTGTTCTAAATGATTTTAGCACGTTGCTGTGTGGTTTCCAGGGTGCTGTGGATGGTTGCTAGGACATTACTAGGTGTCTGAAAATGTGTTCTGGGTGGTTGCTACTGTATGCGATTTCTTACTCAAAGTCTTTATGATATTCTGGTTCCTAAATAAACTTGGGTCCTGTCATCTGAATTTTAAATATGCGTGTAATAAATTGAAGTACTAGATGTACAGTAAGCAGGAACCTTTGCTGTTTAGAGAGAGAACTAAGAGGGTGAGAAGTTAGGGCATGTTTTTGATGGTGGGTTAAGATCTTTAAAGCACAATTAACATACTTCATTTAATCAAAATATCATCAGTTACCCATCATTACCACAGGTTCACCCTTATGCAGCTGCTCTATGAAGCTGGCAAAGGAATGTTTAGTTCCTCTGTACAAATGTAATATAGAAAGGTAAGTCAGCAAATTCTGTTCCTGTATTTCACTGTTCCCTAATACCTACAAAATAACCCCGTGGGGTATACTCGAGCACAAAGTTGTTTTGCCTGTAAAAAAGCAAAGCAGTCCCCGAGGGCTCCTTGTCGCACAAATGTCTGTCTGCCGCCCCCTGGGAACCACTACCAATCATCAGGGGTCTCAAACACGACAGCCAATCACAGCCGCCCTATTTTTAAACAAGTTCCAAAAGCTGAGAGACCTTTATGATTGTTGTTTGAGGATACTATTTTAGTAATAAAAAGTAACAAATTAGAAAAGAATGAATAAATAAGTCCACAGTTTTTTTTTTTTAAAATGTCATCACGCAGAGGTTGCTTGTAACAAAGGTCCCAGATATGATGTTGCTCCTTGGGTGAAATATAAGACACACATAGGCCAATTGTTACATACAGTCACAGTATACAGAGCTGTAAAATTATTATGGATGAAATGGTTCAGGAAATTTCATCAACATTTTCATACGAAAAAATGTCTCCATTTTCTGATTTCATTGATGTTTAAAACAATATTAGGTATATTAAATGGACCTAAATTTTGTAATTATGATTATGCATTATTATTTTATATATTTTTTTGCCTGTGGTTTCACTTGTTTGAAATATGATTATATATCTCCTCTCTCTCTTTCTCTCTGTTTCTCTTTCTATCTCTCAGGTTAAGCTGCTGGTCTGTATCACCACTTCATCATCTTTTTTGGCAGATGAGAACACACAGTTATTAATAATTTTGTCTGTGTGCTACAGATGTTCCACAAATGAACAGAGCTGTGTTGAGTTCTCATGACACGGGGCACCTCAGGTGCTGAGCGCAGACCCAGATCTGTCTCCCCCATCCCTCTTTAAATGAATGAAACAGGAAGAACTGAGGTAAGGACAGGAAAAGCGACCCATCCTTAGCTTCTGAATGATTGAGAAATAAAAAGGGGGGTGCAGGGGAAAAGGTTTAAGAGTCAAAAGTCATCCTTCCTCTGTCCGTTCCGATTTTTAGAATCCACTGCTAGCAGAAAGTTATTTTAACATTCATTAGATGTCCAAGTCCATAATCATTACATTCCATGTATGAATTTGGTAGACACTTCACACCAAAGTGACTTGTGTAAATTTATGTAGGTATTTTAGCATTTCATACATTACCTGGGATTCGAACCCATGGCCTTCGCATTACTACTGAAATGTTCTACCACTGACCAATAAAATTGTATGTTAGTATTTTTAAATAGATTTGAATAACCTGAAGGAAATACTGATGTTTGCCAAGCAGCAAAAGAATTTTGTTTAAGTGTTTAGTGTAAAATGACAGTTAAAAAAAGTCAAAATGAAATAAACAGAATGTGAAAGAAATTATCTATTAAACTAAGTTTGCATGCACTCTGTTAAGCTAATTAATTAAAAACAGTGTGTAGAAGAACAAAAATAACTTGATTTCAGTACAGTTTTAAACCTGCAAGCACCGAAACAAAAAATTGAAACTACTTTTAAACAGTAATCTGTTTCATCCTGTAGTTTTTGACTGCATTTGTTGCACACAACAAATTTTGAGTAACAAATGAATAAAACATTCATCTGCACAGCATGATAGTGAAAGGGAGTTGTGCCAACCAAGTGGGATGAGACAGAAAGAAAGTGTTAACAAGTCAGAGTAAGAAAAGCATTGGAAGACATAAAATATGACTTTTCCACAAGGGGCGTGTGTATGTGTGGGAATCCGGGCCCAGCTGTGGCACACATGACTGAAGAGATTCTTCTCCCAGACCTCATGTTTCACAATGACCTCCACTTCCTGTTCCACAACGTTCTGCCCTCCGCTGGTCTGCTCGGCCCCTGCGCCAGGCTGCAGTTTCTGTAAAAAAGACCACCGGACTCATGAAGAGGTGCTGCTGTGTCAAGCATCTGTTTTATCCATTACTGTGAGACTGCAGCCCTGCGGAGAGCAGAAGACATGCGGCAGCATCCATAAATCTTTGGCCTCTGGTGGAAACATATTTTCCACACACTCCTCCCTCGTTCTTCTGCTAACATTCTGCTTTCTACTCCATATCCCTCCATACTTCAGTTACATACATACAGTACAACAAATAGCAGTTACATGAGTGACAACGGTGATGCAACATGGGCGTGTCCCGCAATGCAACAAAGTTAAACAAATGTGCAGCACTGACAAATGGCAAAATGTTAGTTTATATTTGTACATTTTATATTAAGCATAATTGTTTCTGTTGCATCAAATGACTATTTTTTTCAAATAAATTCTATCCTATCAGGGTAGACTGTGATATAGTGAAGGCACAAGACAGTGAAAGACAGGCCAAATAAAGGACAAGTCTATGGTTTGTTAAATATTTCATAATAACTAGATAATTCATTTACAAAAAGACACTCATTTGCTCCTGTAAAATGGCATGCTCATCTAAAATGGAGAGTGTGAGCTCAAACTTTTGAAAAATTCAAATATTTGCATCAATTTTTAAAAGGGGTTTATATCTAATGAATTTAGATTTAATTTGGCATGGCATAAAATCCATTTGTAGCGCTTTTAATTAAGAATGCAGTCCATGCAATTAGAATTATGGGTAGAGCCTTCATCAGCTGGTCCTGAGAGAACTGCAGTCGGAAAAATTATGTTAATGCTTTACGCAGAAAACACTTCGAATGGAGGGCATTTTTTTTCTCGGCTTCTGCAGACAATGAGGTCCTCTGAAAAGCTTCTTCTCAAAGCTTCTTTCTGAACACCATGTTTGACGCATGATTATTCTTTCATTTACAAAATCCCGGCACATGTTACATGTCTGATGTGTTTATGAATTCAGGTTTGGTTGAGACGCTAATGTGTGTTTAAGTGTTTTTTAACAAACAAGTGACATTGGAGCTGAGTGCTGTGTTATTTATGAAGGACTGAGCAGATCTTTAAGGCCTTTTTTCTTTATCTTGAAGAAGATTCAATGATGAATCTTTATATCCAGGAAGAGTGTAGAAAAAAGACAATTGCAGTAAGGGACATTAGGCCTATGATTAATAATAATAATAATAATAATGTTATTGTTTTTAAGTAAGTCGATGACCATACTTTACCACTTATTTGCCTCTTTTTCTTGGTTTAATACTAATTGATTTTAACAGATGCTTACAGATTAATAGCATTAATAATAATTATGAATATTTAAAAAAATGTTTGGATACTGCTTCTTTATTGGGTACTAGTCTGTGGCCACATTTTACCCTTTTTCTTTGGGTTTGATACTAATTATTTCTAACAGACACTATAAAAAGCTCTTTGCATATTATGAACCTTGAGTGTAACTCACTCTTTCATCTGCTGTAGCAAAACAAAATTCATGAATGCACGTGAACTGGCGGTGGACTTCAGACCTCCATACAAACTTTGACATCAAGCACAAGTTCAATTTGACTTTGTGCATTTTGATTTCAGACTGCAAATGAATTGATTTGAATGCTGGGAGCACTTTCAAAGCACTTCAAAGCAAAGCCAGAAGAGGAAATAATGCAATTAGTGACCAAATTATATAATCATCCAACCTTTACTTTATATTGTAAAAACAGAATTGTGTGCTACCGGATCTGACCCTTAAAAAAATGACTTGCCTTGACATAACTCAATGTATTTAATTTAACTTAAGCCAGTGCTTGGGTGACCTGTGTGATCTTTGTTTACATGGACTTTTATTTTGAAGTTTTCCCGAAAACGTTACCTACACAGGCAAGATACAAAGGTAGGAAAATGCATCCAAACTCAGTGTTTACATAACATCCTATCTGCTAAGTTGCCTTTTAATTTACCACATAAAGTTGTACAGTTGATTATTTTTATTAAAAAAACTTCAGATGTACATTGTTGTGGCTTAACATACAAGTTTCCAAGTGGTTTCTGTTGCATTTTTTAATGATGAACATTGTGACATTCCAAGTAAAACAGGGGCCTAGCATTAAACCTAAATATTGCATTATGTCTTCAGAAAACATGACTTTCAATGAAATACAACCACCGCTAGCTCATTATCTGTGCTGCAAAATGCATCTCTACAATAAGTGGCCTGATCTGCCCAGCACGACAGCGGCTCATTTTCCTTAAGGTTTGCTGCTTCTCTGTAGGTGGCTTCCAACTTTTGAGTCATAGATTTAATGGGAATGGCATCTGGCTGGATCTCCGCTCCCTCGTGAACGCCAACGCACAGGAACACTCTTCCTATTTCCATTAAAGTTCATTTAACCTCTACACACACACCGTTTCAAAACCTCAGTATTCTCTCTCTTAACCACACGTGGAGGAAGTTTTGATGTTTCTCAGGAGTGGAGAGCTATGCAGTGTTTGGGGGGCTTAAGCGAATATACAGGTTTGCTCTGGGAAAAAAAGGTTTTCATTGGCAACACTTGAGGAATAAATAAGCAGAAACCCAAAAGCATCCAGTGAATATGCATTAAAAAGTAATGTGAGTGCCCTCTTGTGCATTCTGTGGGGAAATTAGGTCCAGGGTTTAATATGAAGTCAGAGTACCAGAGTATTACTAGACTATTATCAAGACATTCTCAGCACTCCCTCTGTCATTTCCTTGGAGACTAATTTGTCTCTTTAAAACGAGTAGCATAAAAGTGTACATTGTGCAGGCTGGATTATTAAACGTGTTCCTGTCAGATGTGAATTATCTGATTGTTAAATTTTCTTTAGAAGTGTTTTGTACTAATACACCATGAAGTAACGTCACCTTAAACACATCTGGTAAATTATGCCTCTGGAAAAATTAAACTGTAGTCACACAGGAAATAGTAGTCAGCTATTAAACTTTAAAGGTGGTGTATTTTTTTCATTGTTAAATACTTTCTCCCATTATATGCAGAGACAACTAAGTAGGCTGTATGTAGGCTTACGTAACATTACATTTTGTTTAGGTGTCCTGGCAGAACAACAATGAAGTGACTTGAGACAGAGAAGGAAAGGATTCTTTATGCAGTTCATGTGTTTTTGTGTCAGTTATTTTGTGTGTTTCTATTGAAATCCAAAATATTAATAATTATTATAATATTATAATAATATTAATAATAATAAAGGTAAGCCAGGTGCAACACAGATTCAGCAAAATGCTTAGCAAGAGTGTAACCTTCTTTGCTATAACACGTAATTAGCAACAGTTATGTAAATTTCTTCTGTGTTTAATCTGGATTGATAACTCAGATGCATCATTCAGTTTTTATATTCTGGCTCTGTGCTTCTATATGATGAATGTCAACAAAGGATTGCAGATTAAAAGCCTGTCTGGGTGCGGGAGACTTTCCCCAGGAGAGAACTAATACTCCACAGACAAATGTAAAAGATTTAGTGTGCATGAGCATCTAACACTATTTTTATTTATTTGGATCCCATTGACATGTTTTGAATTCCTTTTACAGTAATGAAAAGCTTTCAATTTCTGTTACTGTATTAAATGACCTCATGCAAAGAAAAGGTTTAATTCGTTTGAGTACGCGTGCATGTGGGTACATGGGTATGTGTGTAGCTATTTAAAATAATTGTTGTGCCATTGCTACCGTGGGAGAAAGGCCACATATTGATTGTGGATTGTACAAATAGTTCATTTTATCAAGTCTGACTGTCTCCATTCTTCTACATGCTAAATAATGAATAAGCCCATCCATCAATGTTTCTAGGTATTTATTGTGGTTTCCCTTTAGCTTATATAAACCAGCAGAGGTTTAAGCTTAAAGCCGCTGGGAAAACTGCTATAAGGATTCCATGAAGCTCTGGCAGGATGTCCAACGCAAATCTTCATCATTTTTTGGCTGTATTGTTTGATTTTATTCACTTATTGTTTATATTGTTATGTAATATTAAAGTCTGCAGAGGTCTGCAATAAGCATTTAGACTTGGGCAACATATAAAATTGTTTCCAGGTGAAAAAAAAAAACATGGGATGTATTGTTAGAAAATAAGATTCAGAAAAGTGGGACACATGCCTTGTTATGAAATGTAGAATATGATGTTAATTACAGTATGTTACTGTAAATGTTTATATACTGTACATAATCTGCCCGCACTGTTTTAATGTGTGTATATTATGTTGCATTTGTATTGCATTTGTATTGTATTGCATTGCAATGCACAGTATAAAATAGACAGTTCTAACTCTAAATACCACATTAAAGCCACTTTAAGACACTGTAAAACACTGTAAAACAAAAAGCTGAGGTGACTGTCTAAATGTCTTCATTTACCTAAATTCTACATTCAGTAATTTATCATTGTTGATTGCCATCCACTGTAAGTTACTGTACCAGTCATCAAGACATTCATTATTTATTTGAAGTTCTCTAATTGCTTAATGTACCTAAAAAATAGTTATGGGTCACTCAACACTAAATAATTTCACTGATCAATATTACTGGTAATATGACTGCATAATATAACATGCAGTCAAGGCCTGAATATTTAATCAAATATTTGGTCAGAAGAAAATTGTTAATGTTTTAAAGGTAATCTCCTTTTAACTTAGTCCATTAATGCAAGTGAATTATAGATAATTTTTCCTGGATTCTGAACGTCAGGCTGTGAGTGAAACCAAGTAGAAATTATATAACATATATTATAGAGGGGGCTACTAGTGTCCCACAAACACTACCAGTCCATGACGCCTGCAGGGATCCTGAAGATACTGAACCTTTTTCCTCTTCCTTAGAACTAAGGATTTTAATAGGTATAGAACCTTAAAACAAGTTAAAATTTATGGAAAGTTTTTTTTTTCGCTAATGTATGTCATTGTAGACTAACTGCTAAACATAGTCATTGGAGACCAGATTATTAACCCCTTTTGAATTTCCTGAGCATTATTTCCACTTCATTGCAAATCCAGTGGGCTCAGATTTAGGCTGGAGTTTGGAAAAGGTTTACACTTTCTTTTAGTCAGTCTCTTGTGACTGTGTACATGCCCACAAATAACTGCCAAATCTTGACTCATCAGATTTTCGACCAGAACCTTAAACGATTCAGCAGATCAGACCTTGTTTGTGACATTCATTGCAAAATGATGAATTTTTGCTGAACTTGCTTTGTAAAACCCCAGGAAATCACACACATTTCCTGCATAGATGCCCCATCGTTTTATAAATGTTGAAAATTAATATGCAGACGTGTCAGTGCAATTACACATTAAATGGCTCGGAGGGAAAACAATATTGCTTGTAAAATAACCCAATGCTCTATAAAACAGTTTTCAAACACAATTACTTCCAGACCTTTGCACACAAATATCAAGAATCCCAAACCAATATTTTCCTCTGTAATGCTTTTGTAACACATATTTGAATTTGATTCATGTATTTTTTTATATCGCTGACCTCTTTCTCGTAAATCTTTTCAGGGATGGAGGTTTTTGTTGGGGAGATGTTGAGCAGTGTTTCATCTCTGAAGTGGCTTGTTGCAGTTGTTCCAGCATTAAATGTCTGAGAAGTTCCCTGGAAATGCTGCAGTTCAGACTGTTCTCGGATCAGAGCCAACAGCATTGACATGGATTGACTCATAAGTTAAAGGTAATCTAAACACTGGACTGGAAACAGTGTGTGTGTGATTTTCAAATTATGATATTATTCCACAGGGGGAAAAACAGCATACAGAATTGAGGGTGATAAAATAATGACAGAATTTTACTGTGAACTTTTTTATTTTAAGGAAAATCTTTGTCCCACACTTGCGCACACACACACACATCTCTCTCTTTTTCTCTCTCTTTCTCTCTCTCTCTTTGAACCACCCCAAAGTGTAAAAGCAGAGGAAAAAATGTGAGCCATTGCCTTCAGTCATTCGGAAGGGTGCCCCCATCACCTGACTGACAGCACTGCAAGAGAAAAGTTAAACAGACAGACAAAGTATGTGTGTGTGTTTGGACTGAAAAATACACACACTCAAGTTTCTGTCATCTCTAGGGAGTCTTCACATATAATCTTAAAATTAATTCTATTTGGAATACTTAAAATAAGACAGGTGAGGGTCTGTAGTGGAGGTACCTGCTTCTTTCCTAATGAACACATACCTTGTCTTCCTCCATGTGTCCTTGGACTGTCATCTTCAACCTTTTGAAGCTGTATCTGATTATCCAGGCAGCAATTAATCATAATTAAGCGAGTTGGAGTCTTGAAGCAGTGGAGGCGAGGTGGCATAGGATCTGGCAAACCTCCTGATCCACTTCCCAGTTTGGCAAGCGAGGACTTCGCTCGGTTCTGTGATAAAGGTGGCCGGGGGGGACATGTGTGTGTGTGTGTGAGGGGGGTGGGGGTTGGACAGGCCTGTGGCAAACTCTCGTCCCACTCACCTCACTTCTGGTCCCTTCGGAATGCTCTAAAACGTTGAGTTCCTGAGCACTTGAATTCTCTTTGTCTTCCTGTAGGAAATAGAGTAACAAACGACTGTAAGACCAGCAGCAGTTTGGATGAGGACTTTACCCTAATTTTATCCAAAGTACACGTGTATGGTCAGATTGGGAGAAAGTCATACATACAATTAATGATATAATTCTTCAGAATTATAATTATAAATTAAACTTATTTGAAAAAAAAACTTAAACTTAGTTGAGTAAAGTTGTATTTTACCCATTACAGGATAAATTTTACTGTTATTGTATTGTGTTATTGTGTGAAAGTGACATGTATTTT
>JAZGTK010019990.1:0-11165 GCA_036877625.1 Ambastaia sidthimunki
ACTTCTGCTAAATAGTTGAGTGCACCTATTGAATCTCGGAAAAAAAAACACCCTTGTGAATCTCGAACTTGGGTCACCCACGTAGTAAACTGTGACATTTCCTCTCCGCTACTGACAAGTCATACTTACAATCAACACATACTCTAAACATATGTCATTAAACATTGATATACAAGTTAACTTGCACATTTAAGTGGTCTGCAATATTCTGCCACGCCATCTCTCTTGCCTTGGCCATAGCAGCAGTTTTACCCTTCCTTGTAATAGTGCTTCTGTAGTCTTCGTATAGTTCCAAAAGGAGCTTTTGCTCAGCGCTGTTGGAAAAATTAGCCCTACTTTTGCTGTCCTTCTGCGACATGATCGTGTTTTTGACAATCGCTGTTCTGGGCTTCTTATGTACCCTGTGCGCGTGCCCAACGCAAGCTTCGATAAGTCTGGCTAGAGTTAACTCTGAAGTGCGGCTGAAATGTGTTAGTGTAACGGCTTAAGTTGAAGCTGCCGCTAATTCAAATGAGGCTTAATCAGATAAGCGCCGCTATCATTAGCGACTTTAATGGAAAACCCCCCTGGTCTGCCATGCATAATGCAGTGTTGTTGTTGTTTTTGCACATACGTGGGAACAGGGATCATTTTGACCATCTTATCATCTTTGTGTAAAAAAAGCAAACAAAAACACTTTGTTTTTAGTACATCTTTTTCATGTAAATATACTCTTATTCTGTAGGTCTTCATTGTCTTGTTTTGATATGTGACTTTAGATTTAGAATCAGATTTATTGGGCATTCAACATATAAACATATACACCAAATGTAGTGGTGTAATAAACATGTAGTGATGTAACATTCAATAGACACATAGTGGTGTATAGACATACTGTACAACAGAGATCACAAGGCAAATAACATAATATACATACAGTACACATATTCTACAAATATACACATATACAAATATGGCAGTAATATACAAGGTATGTACAGGTGAATTGAGGTGCAAGTAATAGTGCAAATGTAGTGTGCAAGATGAATGATGGGATTATAATAAGATACAGTGCAGTATGTAGTGAAAAGAAGAAGTGGGAAGCACCCAACTGTTCAGCAGTTCAGAAGAGTGGTGGCAATAGGAAAGAACTGTTCTTGTGTCTGGTTGTTTTTGTGCGCAAGGATCTGTAACGCCTGCCAGAGGGGAGGAGGTCAAAGAGAGTGTGTGCGGGATGAGTGATAATGTTGATAATGTTCTCTGCTCGCTCCCTGGTCCTTGCAGTGTACAGGGCCTGGAGGGAGGGCAGGGGGACACCAATGACTTTTTCAGCTGTCCTGATTGTGCACTGTAGTCTGTGTTTCCTGTTTTGTGGCTGCCCCAAACCAGACTGTAATGAATGTACAGAGGATGGATTCAATGACAGCTGTGTAGAAGATGACCAACAGCTCTTGTGGTAGGCCATGCTTCCACAGTTGCCGTAGGAAGTATCCTCTGCCGAGCTTTTCTGAGGATGGTATTAAGAGGGGGGCAGCATGGTGGGGAGTTTCCTAAAATCCACCCCCATCTCCACAGTCTTTTGAGTGTTGAGCTCCAAGTTGTGCTGACTGCACCAGAGCATCAGCTTTTCAACCTCCCGCCGACATGCGACTCATCACTATCCTGGATGAGCCCAATGACAGTGGTGACATCTCCCAGCCACACATGCTGTTTCCAGCCCGTCAGGAAGCTGGAGATCCACTGACAAATGGCAGGAGATACAGTGAGCTGGGAGAGTTTGGCAGTGACGATTTCAGGGATGATAGTATTGAACGCTGAGCTGAAGTCCACAAACAGGATCCTTGCATAGGTCCCTGGTTGGTCAAGATGTTGCAGGATAAAGTGCAGCCGCATGTTCACTGCATCATCCACTGACCTGTTTGCCCTGTAGGCAAACTGCAGGGGGTCCAGCAGGTGTCCTGTGATCTTTTTTAGGTGGGTTAGCACCAGGCGTTAAAGGACTTCATGGCGACTGATGTCAGACTGCAGTTGGTCTGGGGTGGGTGAGGGGTGTGAATGTTTCCTTCTCAAACCTGCAGTAGAAGGCATTCAGGTCGTTAGCTAGGCCTGTGTTAGCCTCAGCTGCAGGGGGATGGTTTCTTGTGATTGGTGAGGTCTTGAAAGCCCCTCCTAAGTGCTGTAGAGTCATTGTCTGAAAACTGTTTTTTCAATTTTTCAGAGTAGCTATTCTTGGCTACTCTGATCTCCTTGGTGAGTGTGTTTCTAAGCTTTTTGTACAGAGATTTGTCACCATTCTTGTTTTTATTTCTGGTGTGGCAGTTAATATGCTGTCTATATTTTGGTAGTTGAGTCTGGATATGTGCGTTCTGAAAAGTTTACCTGACTGGCAAGAGTTTGCAGTGCATCACTCACGTCGGCTTGGGGTGGAATGTAAACACAGACCAGAATGAATGAAGAGAACTCCCGTGGTGAATAGAATGGCTTGCAGTTCAGAAAAAGTGATTCCAAGTTTGGACAGCATTGTTTACAGAGAACTGTGACATCGGTACACCAACCTTCGTTAACGTAGAAGCAAATTCCACCACCTTTCTTCTTCCCTGATAGATATTTTTGACGATCTGCGCGATGTAAACCGAAACCAGGTAGATGTAATCCATTGTCCGGTATGGGTTCTCTGAGCCAGGTTTCGGTGAAGCAGAGTGCGGCAGAGCGTGCAAAGTCCCTGTCCATCTTGTTTAGAAGAAGCAACTCATCCATTTTGTTAGGTAAGGAGCGAACGTTGGACAAATGCATCTCTGGAAGAGGCATACGAAATCCTCGCTGGCAAAGACTCACCAATGCACCGGCATGTTTACCTCATCTGCGCTTCCTTCTCCCACAAACAGCGGCTGCTCCTCCGATCAAAAGTTCCAAGAAACTTTCTGAATAAATGAAATTAGGTGAAATTGTTTCTGGAGTTTGATGCTTATGTATTCATGTAAACACCTCAATCAGAATAAAGAGAACTTCGGTAGTTAAAATGTGTTTTTATGTTGTAGAAATTGAAGCGTGTGTTATTATTAGAAAACGATACTTGCGTTGCTCGTTGATACAGTTGGTTTTATTGTCATGGCGTATTATCAATCAGAGGCATTCACATGCTTTCTACTTGTCTATTGTTAAATAAAAATAGGCGTGGTCAGCAACCGTAAGACTTTTTAAACTGCCTGCTTACTCTAGTAACTTAGGAGAAGCGATTAGTCAACAGAGACAGCAGTAGCGTGTAAGTCGTGCTTAGTTTACATTGTTTACTGGTTTACGTTGTTTCAGTTTTGTTGAGTATTACTTGTTGTTATTTGGGGTTGATTGCTTTCGTATATATATGCATAATTATATACAGCATTTCGGTGGTTAAAACGTGTTTTTGTGTTGTAATAATTGAAGCGTGTGTTATTAATAGAAAATGATACTTGCGTTGCTCTTTGATACAGTAGGTTTCGTTGTCACAGCGTGTTATCAATCAGAGCCATTCACACGCTATTAACTTGTATATTGTTAAATAAAAATAGGCATGGTCAGCTGTTTTCACTCAGTTACCCAAGAAGTTACGTACTTAAGTGCTTTATGTGACCTCTCTCACATCAACACTTCAGGAAGTCACAGATCAGGCAACCAACTTAACCTCATTTTTACTAAAACTGCACTACTGACAAAACCAATATTTCCTCACTTCATACTTCCGACCACTTTTTTATTTCATTCAGTATCCATCTCCCCACATGCAACACGCATACACCTCCATTAGTTCCATTCAGACGTAACCCCTGCTCCCTCTCTCCCAGCTCCCTCTCACAAGCAGTCACATCATCCCTCCCATCCTTTACACACTTCTCATCTCTAGATGTTAACACCACCATGGACACACTCTGCTCAACACTAACATTCTGTCTATATGACCTCTGTCCCCTTTCGTCCAGGCAAGCTCGAACTTCTCCACCCAACCCCTGGATGTCTGATGCCCTGCGTGAACACCGGACAAAACTCAGGGTGGCTGAGAGAAAATGGCGCAAAACCAGAGAGCCTGCTGACCTCAGTATGTATCAATCATTACTGTCCTCTTTTTCCACCGACATTCACCACGCTAAGACCACATGCTGCCTCTCATAATTTCACAATCCAGCTCGGTTCCACCACCCTATCTCCAACACGGACAGCCAGAAACCTAGGTGTAATTTTTGATAAGCAACTAACATTCTCTGACCACATTACTAAAACAACACATCCCTGCAGACTTGCCCTACTATATAACATTAGAAAAATCCGACCATGTCTCACCGTTCATACAACACAGCTCCTTGTCCAGGTCCTTGTCATTTCTAGGCTGGATTACTGCAATGCTCTATTGGCTGGCCTTCCAGCGCAAGCACTTAAATCATTACAATTGATCCAAAACGCAGCATGTTGTCTGGTCTTCAAAGAGCTAAAAAGAGCCCATGTCACACCTCTCCTCATCACCCTTCATTGGCTACCAATTGCAGCATGCATAAGATTAAAAATCTCTACTTACAAAACCTCACTTACAAAACCACCACTGGCTCTGCACCATCCTACCTTCACCAAATCATTCACATATACACTCCCTCCAGATCCCTACGGCCAGCAAACAAACGTTGTCTAGTTATACCATCCTCCAAACATACACAATCACCTACTCATATTTTACATTCAATATCCCCCGCTGGTGGAATGATCTTCCACACTCTGTTCGGTCTGCCTCATCTCACACTGTATTCAAAAAACGACTAAAAACCCACCTCTTTCGGGAACACCTAACACCAGTCTAACCCTCATCTCAAAAAAAAAAACTTTTTCTCCCCTCTCTCAACAGGAATCCACTCAAGCACTGAAGAATTGTATGCTAGGAAAATTGTATCTATGTACGGCTATGTGTATTGTCATCTTGTGATTTATCGCTTTTTTCCTCACAATGGCACCAGATGGCTGCTCGCCTACGCTGAATTACCCCAACCCCAAAGACTCCTTTACCTTGTCTTACATGTTGTAAAAGTGTCCGGATTATGTGCTTCTGTTGCTGAGGTGTTTTTTCCTGTTCCCACACTATGCTCCCCTAAGAGCATAGTCTGGGGGTGGCTTTTTTTTTCACCTCACCTTTCCTCATGTGATGCTGTATTTCTTTATATTCCTGTCTTCCCGTCCTGTCTACCCCCCTCTTGTTAAATCATGTATGTTTGTATTATGTGTGAATGGGTTGATTTTATTTCACTACTTGTTGTATTCTGTATAACTAGTATGTGACAAATAAATAATTAAATCAATCAATCAATGTAAGTCGCTTTGGACAAAAGCGTCTGCTAAATGCCTAAATGTAAATGTAAAATGGTGGTGACAATAAAATCGAACTCTGCTCGGTTGCATGAAAAGACGGTAGGTGAAAAGTGACGGTATCCCAAAGGGGGGAAAAATGCTTGAGGGAAAATATTTCTGTAAAAAGGTTTCAACTGTCACCATTACCTAAGTGTTTATACTATAGCATTTTGCAATAGTTTGTGTAAAAACAAAACAATGAAGAAGTGGTTGCTAGAGACAAAGTCTCCCACAGTAAACAGAATGTAATGGGCCACTAACTCGCACACATTTGTGATGGGCAAAGCTACCATTTACAGCATACAATCGCATTTGAGAAAACACTCTGAATATGCACATTTCACTCACACATACAGCTACTTAAATGTGTCTTTTAAGCACACTGTGTGACTATTTAGGTCAGTGACACCCGAATGATAAACATCAATATTACAATAAAAGTTTTCAATACTAATAGGAAGATACAGTATAAATTAATCACTTGTGATCACTGTTCTGACACAGACACTCCTCTGTTGTGTCTGCTGCAAAGTGACAGTGTGTCATTTTGTATTCTTTTAAAAGGAAGTTTGCACCCTACTGCCACCTGCATTTCATGTAAACAGTCAACCGGAATCCTTTAATCAGAATGACAAAAATGTGTGCATGTAAACATGGCTATTGTCTCACATGAATCTTTACATATATTTGTAATGTTTTTTCAGGGCTTTTCATGTATTTATTATTTAAATAGTAGAGGTGACAGGGTAGAGAAAGTGAAACAGATTCAGCAAAAGACCTCGGGCCAGGAATTAAACTCTGGTCACCGGATATGCAGATGTGCCATATGTTGAAGCACTGCCTACCAGGCTATTGGCTCCGCCATTTTTACATATTTGTAATGGTCCTGGTGTTTTATGCTTTGAGTGTTGCTCTGAATAATACACTTATATAATAGAAATAAAGTTGGTAAATACACTCATAATTTAAGATTCCTCAGTGTTTCTTTAAATTCAGTAAAAATATTTTTCTTGTCAAGCACTATTTTGACTTTGTATATTTTTGAGTTTGAATAAATAAAATATGAAGTTTATGGATGTACAGTGGTCTTTATATGTTTGGATATAAATAAAATATACATCATGGGACCTTCAGATCAGTGGATTGGTTCTAGATATCCATTATTAACAGAGGAGATGATCACTTGGGTTCTTATAGCCGAAGTCCAGAACTTAAATCTATTAGAACTGTAAAGATGTTTTCATTGTGACATTATTTTCATTACAATTAATGCTACCTTTTGGTTATAAATTAGAACAGCCACACACAAATACTGGCTTGAATACTTATGCTTTAATCTGTTCATTAATTACTTGCTCTTAAGGAATTAACTTTGCCTACTAAAGATCCAATAAACTTTTGTACCTATGTATTTTTCTGTTAGCATCCATTGTGTCTAATGTTAGAAAGAAACAAATATCAAGATCCTGGAATGTATAGTAAACAAAGAGTGTGTGTTACTCATTCAGTGTTTTACCCCACAGTGAGGGCAGAGGTGATGATTGTCCTGAGGGATCTGCACCACTGATTCCAAATCTTATCTGGGAAACAGTAAATAGGGCCCTCAAATATGCAATGCTATATTAACTATGCAAATAGACATGTTTTCTTTCTTTTCATTTGTTAATTGGCATGCATGGCTCATTATTTCTGCTTTGAATTTATTTGTGGTGAATGATTTTGGAAAGACACAAAGCTCCATGCTGGTAAAGCTGCCCTCTAATAGCTGCTTGCTTGAATCTAACAAAAAACATTTAATCAGCATCATGCCTTTCATCAGCCAGCTAAGATAAGCTTTAAAGAAAACATCCCATTTCACATCCCAGTGTTTTTAACATTTTAAAAACAGTGTAACATGAAATGTTTGGCACTATACAATGAACTGTTTAGGCAAATGATCTGTTGAACACAAATGTGCTGAAATACACTACCAAATACTGTTTTACAGTTTTTGCCCATTGCTTACACACTAAAACCGAATGCTTAGACCAAAGCCTCAATACCTAAACTTCTTGTAGCATACCTTAAACACAGTGTAACCATAGCTTAAACACATTGTCAACTTTGCATTTTGTTTACAATTCTGTAACACACTTATTGCAAAACACTACACACGTTTTCTTACATTAGACACTTTGTTCAAAAATGTAATCACCTGTTATCATTGGAAAAACACTCTGTTCAAAAAGCAAAACTCATCTGGCAATTGTAGGCACTTACATACACACCTGAAATCATTTGCACAGAAAACAGAACACCAATTGGTCTGAGCCTTAGCACTACAAATAGGTGATGAAACAAGAAGTAGATACTTTCTTAAAGAACGGGGCCATCGAGGTGGTCCCTCCTCAGCTCGGGGAGTCAGGGCTGTACAGCTGCTACTTCATAGTTCCCGAGAAGGGTGGAAGATTGCATCCCATTTTAGAACTGAGGCTCTTAAACCGCTCAGTCAGACAGCTGAAGTTCAAGATGCTTACGGTGAGGCAGGTTGTATCCCAAATCAGGTCCGAGGACTGGTTTGTCAGTAGATCTAAAAGACGCCTACTTTCATATCCCCATCCTTCCTCAACACAGGAAGTTCTTGAGGTTTGCTTTCAGGGGCGAAGCCTACCAATTTCGAGTACTCTCGGTCGGCCTTGCTCTCTCCCCCTACACTTTCACCATATGGCGCCGGCCCTGGCGCCGTTGCGGTTACAGGGCATCCACATACCAAACTATATCAACGATTGGTTGATTTTGGCTCCTTTGGAGCAGTTGGCAATTCGACATCGAGATGTTGTTCTCACCCATATGAAAGAGCTGGGGTTCAGACTGAACACAGAGAAGAGTGTGCTTTCTCCTCTACAGAGAACCACCTATCTTGGTGTTGTTTGGGATTCTACCATGATGCGGGCACAATTGCCTCCCACTCGAGTAGATTTTATCCTCGCTACAGTCACAAGAATCAAACAAGGCCAGTCACTCACTGTGAAGCAGTTTCAGCAGCTGCTAGGCCTAATGGCAGCAGCGTCCAACATGATACCTTTTGGCCTGCTGTACATGAGGCCCCTACAGTGGTGGCTCAAGACCAAGGGATTTTCCCAGAGGGGAAATCCGTTCCGCATGATCAAGGTCATGAGACGGTGTATCCATGCCTTAGACATGTGGAGGAAACCTTGGTTCCTTTCTTAGGGCCCAGTGCTGGGTGCTCTTGGTCCCCGCGTTATGCTAGCAATAGATGCGTCCCTCCCCAGTTGGGAAGCAGTCATGAGCGGCCACCCAGCGCGTGGTCTGTGAAAAGGTCACCATCTTACTTGGCATATCAACTGCCTGGAAATGCTAGCAGTGCTTCAGGCTCTAAGACATTTACTCCCAGACCTGAGAGACCGCCATGTATTGGTGCGCACTGACAACACGGCGGTGATTGCATACATCAACCAACAAGGAGGTCTGCGGTTGCACCCCCTTTACAGGCTGGCGCACCAGATGCTGGTGTGGTCCCGGGAAAAGCTACGCTCGCTGAGAGCAGCTTACATTCCTGGGCGATGCAATGTGGGAGCAGACATCCTGTCGAGGCAGGGGCCGAGGCCCCGGGAATGGAGACTTCACCCCGATGTGGTGAAGCAGATTTGGAGGATTTTTGGGCAAGCCCAAGTGGACCTCTTCGCCTCTTAAGAGACAGCGCAATGTCCCCTCTGGTTCTCTCTAGTTCATCCAGCTCCTCTTGGACTGGATGCCATGGTTCAGACGTGGCCAAGGCTTCGTCTGTACGCTTTTCCCCGGTTCCTCTGCTCCCAGGAGTTCTGGAAAGAATACGCCAGGACGCGGTATCTGTGCTCCTAGTAGCCCCATGCTGGCCGAGCCAAGTATGGTTCTCGGATCTTGTAACTCTTCTAGACGGCTCTCCCTGGAGGATCCCCTGAGGGGGGACCTTCTATCTCAGACAGGGGGTGCCACTGTGCACCCTCACCCAGAGCTATGGAACCTGTGGGTATGGCCCCTGAGGGGCGCAACTCATAGCTTTCGGTCTCTCAACCGAGGTTGAGACCATCCTAGAATCCAGAGCTCCCTCTACGAGGAAACTGTATTCCCTGGAGTGGAAATGTTTCACTTCCTGGGGCAGAGACCGACAGATTGACCCAGTCAACTGCCAAGGTGCCCTTTCTTCTAGCCATCTCCTCTCTGAGGAGAGTTGGTGACCTTCAGGCCTTCAGAAAGGTTCTGTTGCCCCTACTTATTTAGACTTTGCGCCTGGCTTGGCCAAAACATTTCTCTACCCGCAAGCATGGAACACTTTAGTCAAAACTATACAATGTCTAATAAAAACCTTATTTTATTGTCATAACATAAACACAATCAACATATGGTCTGATTCTGTTCGAATCAGTTAAACACTCCTGTGCTCAACCTAAAACACTTTTAGCATTTACACAGAGAAAGTGTAAAAATAAATTACCAACACCACATGACACCAATTTTGCAGACTAATGAAAATATTTATTTCTTTTCATGTACTCAAGTCAGTCAAAACTGAACATTTCAACAAAACATTCATAAAACATTTCCCAGTTTTCATACAGTATTACTGAACATACCATTGTACTGTAAGCTTACAGTAATACTGTAACATAAATTACATATCCAGCTCAGTACCAAAAAAAAAAAAAAAAAAACTAAACATCTCATTGTTACATCGAGGTTCCCACACCGCTCCCTGTTTCACATTATTCTAATAAAAACCTGCGAATGGATCCGCACGCCTCCGTCCCCTTCGTAACACTCATCACCTAGCTGGATCTGCCCATAGCACTTTATTCACATCACAGGCGATGTCCTCTCGCAAGACAGCGAGGTAAGAATGTTCTTGAATGGCGAATCCATCCTTGCACAGACCCTGCATCAATAGCTCACAGGCCTCCTCCATGGCTTGAATGAGGGGTATCCTGACATAGGTCTGAAGATCGCAAACCTTTGTTGAAGACAGGTAAACTCACCTGTTGCCTTTTTATAGTGCTTACACCTCATTGTTGATTTTGTTACAGTTTTTGCCCATTGCTTACACACTATAACTATAGAGATGTTCAGTATTGTACGGCCCCAGGGTTGCATGTGCATGGAGAACCCAATGATTGCTTATGGCTGCACAAAGGGTGACATTGCCACCATGCTGACCAGTGACTTCCATTATTGCACGTCTTTACAAAACCTCTGACTCGTCCACATCACAAGCAATATTGTCCCTCCTGTTTACAACGGGGGAAGAAGCCTCTTGTGTGCCGTATCCAGCCCTGACACGATTCCTCACCTACTGTATATCACCACAGGCTGATCCATCATATTGTCCATCATATACTTTCCATCTCCAAGAAGAGAAAAACTCCTCAGTCGGATGCAGGAAAGGCGAGTATGGAGGGAGGTACACAGTCATAAACTGTCCATTGATGTTAAACCATTCCTTTACCTGAGCAGCTCGGTGGAAACTGACATTGTCCCACACTATCACATAGGTGGGAATGGGGTTCTCATTTAGCTCTTGACCCTGCTGCTCAAATAAAATATCTCTTAGATTGGCAAGAAATCTTAAAAGGTGCTGGGTGTTATATTGCCCAAGTGTAACATGGTGATGTAGAACTATGGTTGCTGATAGCAGCACAGACTGTGACATTGCCACCTCGTTGACCAGGGACTTCAACAATGGCCTGCTGTCCAATGATGTTTCGGCCTCTCCGTCTCCTCTTTGTTAGATTAAAGCCTGCTTCATCAACAAAGATGAAGTCATGGGGTCTGTCCAAAGATTCCAAGTG
>JAZGTK010019991.1:0-11164 GCA_036877625.1 Ambastaia sidthimunki
AGGAACATGTGAAACAAAAAACAAAAAGCCTAATTGCTCCTCAGCTCATTTGAATTGCTAATGAGATGGTGTCTGTGAATCACTCTCATGCTGAGGTAAAGACGACTCAACCAATCAGATGAAAGAAAAGAGAGAGGCCTGTTTTAACAGCAGTTGAATCAATAGAGTGTAAGTATATAAAAGCATCATTAGTTGAAATGTAGCAGTAGGTGTATAAGCAGCACAGATTTTATTGCCTGTTGGATTTTCTAATCACTCTAAAATGCTCAATGTTTTCATTTCCAGAATAATTATGTGTCTTTTATATCATCTCAAATATTTTAGTTCTAAAGTCATTGCCTAACACAAAATATTACACTATTATTGCACTGTAGGTCTTCTGTTGACAAGTACAGAAAACAGCCCTATTAAAAAGTTGTGAAGTTGTTTTTTAAATTGTGTGCACACTTTAAAACCTGCAAATGAAATTCTCGGGTTTGCTTTGATAAAAGTCTGTTAATCCGCTTTCAAATGCTTTACATTTGTCTTCATAAATTAAGCCGGCGTGTAATTGCTCTTTTGACACATGCAGTGTGTGAATGTGTGTGTGTGTGTGTGTGTGTGTGTGTGTTTGTGTGTGTGTACTCTTCAGCTGCACTAAAAGTAATTTTCACTCGTCTTTGTGTGATTTTCTCTCCTGGTGAGAAGTGGAGTAACAAAGAACAAGTTTAATATCACCTTTCAGAGATATCAGTGCAGGTTTCATTTAACACTCAATAAATAACACAAACAAATTTCATTATTTGTATTGTCATGCCTGCAGCTGAGAAACTTCAAATTTGACCCATTGCGGTCGAGTTCACAATCATTATATTTCATTTAAGTTCTGTGTAACTGATATTAAAAACATTTTTAAATTTATTTCCAAGTTATGCTTCTCTCATTATTGTGTCTTTCAAAAAGTTATTAAAATGGATAAATGCAGTTTCATTTATGTCATACCATATCAACACTTACTGGCAGTTATGTCTTTATATCTTTTATCCTAGCAATCTAAAAACACAAATTAAAATACATTCAACAATTTCTAATTGTTATGTAAATGACATTCAGAATACAAAAATGCTTATTAAGTCATTTGTTATTACATGTGTCAACATTGTTACATCTTGTACTCAAGTGCCAGAATTTGCTTACTCATTTGGATTTTGTTTCCATCCCCAGTGACATCACTTCCTCTTTCCCAGTTCTCCCTCCGCAGACATTCTACATTCCTGCACTAAAAGCCATTTGTTTTCCTCTCATGCGTGACCAGTGACTCCAGACTAGTAAGATTATTTTCATCCAAATTATTTTTTGACCCAAGGATATCCTGCTATCAGTCTTTACCTTGTTTAAGATACATTTTTTCATTGTAGGCTCCACTGAGCTGGCAAAGGGAGCGTGTGTGTAGTTAAATTTTTTTCCCCTCTGAGCTGTGTGTTTCCTTTGGCAAACACTGCCGTGTGCTCTCACTGTTTATTAACTGCCTCTTGGGTCCTCTAACTTTTTCTTGGATCGTTGTTCATGAAGTTTAACAAGATCTCTCTGTTTTAAAATCGTCTTGATTTAGTTTCCAGGCACTGCAGGGGAAGAGCTCGGGGGCTCTGTGTCCCTCCTCAAACTTTGTTGGGTAAATGTTCACTACCTTAAAGTGCAAAATACAGTGTTAATAAAAAAAGGCTTAAACTTGAATAAGAGCCTAAATTATATATATATATATATACACATACACATACACACACATACTGTATGTATATAATTTAGGCTCTATATACAATATATATACATATGTATATATTGTGTAACTCTTTTTCATTCAAAAATTCATAGTGACCACAGCGGTCAAACTTACAACCCTAATTTATACATTTATATTGAATAATGTACAAACTTCTCATCTAGTCCTAGGCCTTAACTTAATGTTGTAATCTGACTGGCTCCCAAAAATATGACATAAGGCTGATGACAACAGATTGCTAATTTCTGTATGAACTTTTAATGAACACTAACTAAACTCAGCTCTCGATTTGTTGCCTTAAACAGTTTTGACAGTGTCTCATCTGTAAGCACAAAGTAGAAATCAAGCCCAACAGACACGCTAAACACCCATGACAGCTTAAATTCACATGTTCCTGTGTTTAACTCAGACCAAAGAGACAGAGAAAGAGAATTTGTCAACGCAGCGCTGCTTTTTAAACAATCCCAATTAGCATGACGGATGGTTCCTGCCGCCCGTTCCGTCCCGTGAGGACGTGAATACACAAGTCCAGTAATGCTACAAACAAACAGACAGGAATTTTTCATCCTTTCTGTCTTGTTGCATACCTGCTGGCTTTTATCGGAGCTGACAGTGGTGGGCTATTTTAGGAGGGGGCTTGTGGGACAGATTGACAATGAATCGTAGGAGGGTGTGTGGTGAGACGATGAGAGTGTGTGTGTGTGTGTGTGCAGTTAATATGGAGCAAAGTCTCTTGTGGGATAGAGCTGAGACATGCAGTGATTTTTTTCTTTTCCCAGAGGATCTTTCTACATCCTTCCTTCTGCAACCACTAACCAGACAGGATCCTCCACTCACAGCCAATCTGCCTGACAAATGAGAAGTGCAGTTAAAAAAAATCTACCAGAGATCTGTTTCATCAGATTTCAGCAGAGTATGAAACACAATAACACACTGTCTCATTAACAACTGCTTTGTTCTTTGATCTCTTCCTTCTGTAGGTTAATTCCAGTATATCCTGTGACAAATAAAGGAAATGGTGTCCAAACTGTTATAATAATAATAAAAATTATTATTATTATTGTTATTAAGTTATTTGTTTCATTCTCTTTAGCAAACTGTGTATGGCAATCCACTTAATCAGAAGAGATTAATGTCAGCATTCAAACTGTGCTACAGACCTCAAATGCTTCATAATTATGTTAAGAAACTCATTATTGAGAATGTACCCTGAGGACAGAAGTCAGCTGTGCCTTTTGTCATTCTATATTTATACATGCATTTTGCTGGGGACAGATTCAGCCCTGAGGACGTCTGTTTTCTCAGCTGTGAACCAGGGTGATAATTGTGAGTAATTCATCGTGTGTGTGTGTGTGTGTAAATTACATGTTTCATCACTGAATGAAATAAAAATGGACCCTGTTTACTTTATTAATATACTGTATGTGTATGGCTTCATTGTGAATGATCCCTCTTTGCATGTTATGCTATAGAATTTGTTTTGCCATTGTAATATTCAATTCAAATGTATATTAACTTGAAATGACTCTGCCTCTGAAATGACATTATTTTAAAATGTCAATTAGACTGTATCGGATAATGTGGAACAATGACCAAATAGCTACTTTGTCATTGTTTCAACAAACTCATCCAGCGCCATATATCTGTATAACTTCTGTATAACTTTTGATGATTTTATTATTTCCAAATAGATAAAATCATGTCCCATCCTGTATTTGTTCTCCTTGAATATTTTGTTTCATTCATAAATTCATCACAGTACAGAAACAAAAGGGTTGCAAATGTGTTAATTGCACAACTCAGATTTGCCATGTTTATCTATTGGAATCGATATGGAACGCTGTTCATATATGTATCAATAGCACATATGAATGCACACACACACTCCATCTATCCGTCTTCAGGTCTTATTTCTGATAAATAAGAAGAGAGGAAAAAGGAAAAATTATCTTTAGTGATGACAAGAATTGATTTCCAATTTTCTTCAGAATGGCTGCATTATCGCAGACGTCTCAGGCCGTTTGGTCCACATTACTCCAGCTGCCCGGGGCTGTAGATCAAGCCGACAGCTGTCGTAACCATGGACGAGTGCTCACACTGACAGACAAAAAGATATGCAGTCTGAATAGCTCTATCAGAGACCCTGTGGAAATAGACCCTAAAGAGAAACAGAAAGTGATGATGTCCATTTTACAGCTATATAAAAAGGTTCTTGATGTTTTTGCTTCTCCAGGATTTAACCTGTAATCCGAGGAGTGCGAGGATGACCTTCATCGGACTAGAAGGCTGCGGTGTGTTGCACAAACAGGGTCGTAAAAGTTGTTGTGGGGCCCCTGGTCATGTGGACCCCTGTAATTATTACAACCTTTCAGTGTGTGGTGTTTATTTAAGCATGAAAGGAACAAAATGATAGCTGAAGAGGTTCTGAAGAAGTTCTGGATAGTTTCAGGTGAGGGGTGGCTGCACTGGTTCCTCTCCTGGTCCATGAGGGGAAGTGGTGGTGGCTTCTGTTAGCAGGTTAGCATTATCTAAAGTATAGGAAATGGGAGGGGCAGGGCCCCAGTAACCCAGCCCATCGGGGCATAACGTGCACACCATTTCCAAGAATACACATCTCATCACAATCTCATGTTATGTTCCTGTCTGTTCATAACCCATCTCCACCTTTTGCTCTCTAATTTGCTATCATTTACAGGAGAGGTATATCAGGTCAAACTTCAGATAGTGCTGTTCTGTTCTGTATAAGAGTGTATTTTTATCCGAAGCTTTGGCAGACAGAATAAATGGGAGCTCATTAGTTAGACGTAATGCCTCTCACTCTGTGGTCTGTGATCACGCTGCTGTTTGACATATTGAAGAATGACCTGCGCAGATCTGTGTGTGTGTGTGTGTGTGTGTGTGTGTGTGTGTGTTCAGAGCTGGAAGTAAATACTGGCTTGCCTCCGCTTTCTCACATTAGGGGGATTTAGAGTTGATGTAAGGATTTAGTGGCAGTGGATGAAAGTGTGTGTGTCTGTGTGTGTGTTTGATAAAGCATTCAAACTGGCTTTCGAGAAATATACGTGTGGTACAGTGCCAGAACTGGTGGACATTTGTACAGTAACATACAGACTGTAAAGATGACAGTTCTCTAATCAATACTTTACTGGAGGCAACGTTAAATGTAGTATAAATAATAATACTAATAATACTAAATAATACTAAAACACTATGTTAATCATTATTAACAGCATGCTTTCAAGAAAATAGGGATTATTCATATTACACTCCTCAAAATCTTTGATATCCTGGTTTCTAGATATGCCTCTGATCCTGTCGACAGCTATTGTCCGATACATTCTGATATAAACAGATAAAGACACGGACGGTTTGCTTGTAAACCCGAGAGCATGTCTGATAACAGCATTACTGATGAACAGCCCTCCGTTAAACTGGTCCAGACTGTTTGCCACTTAATTCAAAAACATCAGCACAACCCATTAGTTTCTCATTTCAAAGGCTCCTGTTTGTGTCGACAAGCATCTTGCGCGCAGGCTGTAATTTCCTGCGAAATGTCTGCCTGCATTTTCCATCATTTGGAATAATGACAGCGGCGTGACGCGTGAAGGGGGAGTTAATACACGGAGCTTTTGAAATGTCAAGTGCTGCGCTGCTCACGAACACACAACGCCTGAATCGCATCAAAGATTTTACAAAAGCCGTCTTATGCAAATCTCTTAGATATTAAACCCTGATAATTTTTAAGTGCATTTTTAAAAACGTATTTACATTGGAGCATTTTGCATACTGTACATTGCAATATTAGATCTGTTTTCAATGCGACCGTGCAGATGAGCAAATATGTCTGTTTTTAAATGCATTACTGATTTGAATGCAGCTGCTTTGATAGGGACGTTCTTTTAAATAGACACTGTTCACATATTCAGTTAAGAGCTGAGTAGCCGAGTGGCTGTTAACTGTTAACCTTGCTTAACAACACTTCATAATGGATGCAATCTCAGATCAGCACTCTTTAAATAAAGAAAGCCTTAAAACTGAGGTATTGTGGCAGTTTATTGCCACTTCTGACAGCCTGTTTTTATTTATGCATATACTAAATCTGTTCACTAAACAGGTGATACTACATTAGTTAGTGAGTGATGGAGAAATGTGTGTCTGATGAATGGCACATCAGGGACAGACCATATGTTAGATGTATTCCATTGTTTATAATGTAAAAGTTTAAACAGCAGAAAATGGGCAACAATCTTAACAGTAAAGGATGCAAAGAATGAAGATTACACATAATTACATAATAAATATTATTTATTATTTACTGCATGTAGTATATAATGGCTATATAATGGCAGTTATGGTGATTGCAAAGCTATTGTTACCAACTACTGTTGACTATTATGGGACTATAGAAATATATTGATATTATGGTGTGTTTAATTAGGTGATTCTTGCAGTATCTGCCCATCAGACAAAAACGTTTATAGGCTTATATTGAAATCAGCTGTTGTCTTTATACAAATAAGAAATCTTAAATATGAATCACATTAAACAGAACATTCAAACATATATAGCTCAGTCATATATGTCCATATGGATGAGGGACTTATAACTGGTCTCTTATATAATAGAGGAAACATGTCTGATTATTGAGTGCTGATTTAGCCTATCTGGCCAGCTAACATCAGATCGATCCAATAATAAAGACTGTGAGATTGAAAGAGAAGCCTCACCCCCCCTCCAAACCACCCACTTCCACAGTCACATAAAAGATAAAGTGAGAGACTGAAAATCAATAGAGAGAAATTTATGCTCCGCTGTATTTTTTAAAAGCGTGTTAAAAACTCAGAACGAGCACTTATCACACTATGAATGACCCACAGATTTAAGCCTGGCTTAATGGGGTGTCTGGGAAATCCATTAAAGTGCCCAGCCATCATTAATGGAGATCTCACATCGTGTCAAATGGATTTGCTCAGGCATCAGTTAGCACATTGTAGCTGTTACAGCTAAATCTAGTCAAAATCCCAATAACCTTTTTTCTAGCTGTACTTAATCAAAACACGATCAGAATACAAGCAGAAAATCAACAAATGTAGCACAACTGCTAAGAATTACACTTCTGTCTTGACTGGAAAATATATATGCATGTTTTAATACCCTGGCAATGTGTTTTACTGTTGTTAAAGGAAAGCCAATTGAAATGAAGCCTGTTTAAAGCTGTTTCTTACAGCGAGGGTGTGTTACGGACTGAGTTTGTAGCCTGGCAGTTATTTTTCTTGTCTTGGCACATTATCATGCAATTCATAGTTTCATGTACAGTAAAAGCTGTCTTAGATTTAGATGTGGCACCAGAGGGAGTCTGTACTAAATTAAGATAAAACTAAGGTTACCATTGGAAGTGGTGATTTTTTCTGAATGAGATCATTTGTAGCAGTTCTTATAATGGTGGGATAATGAGCAGAGCTCCCCCGGGCAGCTGCTATTCTGGGGTCTCTCATGAGATGAAAAAACGTATATGACCATATATGAATATATGACCACCTATATGTTCATCAATGATAAGGCTCAGCGTGTTTGACTTTGTATCTGGCCGTACCAGTTTAAATATTTAAACACAGACATCTCAGGTCTTTATTTTCATCATCTCTGCACTTGTGAAGGTCAATTCATTTCACAAGTAATTGCACTTCAAGGTTCTTAATTTTAATGAGACAGTCAATCATTTAATTTTCAACCATATCAATAAAGCCTGTCAAAATTATTCTTTATTAACCTCATAATTGTCAAACCTCATTACAGCAAATGGGCAGTTATAGTGTATAGCTGAGCCCAGGTAATGAAGGGTGGATCCAATCGCTGTTCAGGGCCTTTAAATTCCTGTTTCTCATGCTGGGAATTATCCACCCTCTGTGGGAAGCCTTGTGATGCGGTAAACCGTCATAAAGCCCCTGTAGGTGGAAATTACATGTTTAAATCATAAAGCGTTAATCACCTTTTCTCATTAAACCCAAATCAATCAGGCCTGAATAACTGTCCATCATTATATACACACAAATCCAGGCAAGAGCAAATATGACATAATAATGTATTTAATCAATGTCTTTAGGCTTTATTTTGCCCTCAAAATCTTAATTAAAACATAAAGGGATAAAGACAAAGAGGTAAATTGTGGGGGAAATGGGGGTGGAAACTATGTACTCACATTATAAGTCATGGTAAACAGTTTATGGCCATAAAAACTGCTGAAATAATAAATGGTCACATGTACAATAAAACAAATAATGTGATAAAATAAATAATTATCTAATGCAATCTCATATTAACTTAGAATTCATTAAATTGTTTTTTTGTGCGGAAACAATAGTTATCATCATAATTTTAATATCATTATTCTGTCTTAGAATATATTTGCTCAGGTCCCTTAACACATCAAACTCTTAATAGTTTTCACGTTCACCTCGAGTCGCACGTGATCGGAAGGAGACGCAGCACGCGGGAGCTGGTGAATATTTCAGTGTTTGGATGACCCGCAGCAGCACGAATGAAGATTTGTCGGAGCAAAACTCAGACAAGAGTGTAACGCAAAAACCAAGCAGGTGGGTTTTGAATTAAAGATGAGCTGTGGGCTTTAAGAAACGGATTCTGCATACATTTTTGATCTGGATGAGCCAGACAAGCGTTTCACTCTTACAGGATGCAGTTATACAGGTGACCACTGGGTGTCGCTGTGTACCTGTGAATATTAGCGCTTCCCGTGAACGTTAGTGCTGGCCTAACTTAACTGTTTCAGCTGTCGTTTAATCTTGTCTGTAGTCATATTAAGCCTACGTGTAACATCGTTGAAATAGACAGCTAGATAGATTTTCAGTGATTAAAAACAATTATTATTACAACTATTACTGTATGCATGTTATCACATAAATATAGTTTTATCTGCTTTTTGATGTTGTGTACTGTTACATACTGTGAAGTTATATTAGTTTTAGAAAAACAAATATATTTAAACAAACATAACCCATTAAAACACATAAAGCATTTTTATTGCTAGTTTGTTGTCACAGACCTTATTCTGTGTGTATGTTTAGCTACTTGTTGTAATTATTATAACATATACAGTATGCACTCTCTTCTGTTTAACTTATGCAAGTTGCTTTAGTAACCGTCTGCCAATAAAATAAATGCAAATGTGATTAAGCTGTATGATAGGATTAAACAGTATGGCACAAATATCTCTAAACGTGAATGGAATGAGAACAGCACTTTATTGGTCCTCTGGAGTGAAGTAGCTTTTGGGTTCGAGCTGAACGCAGGGTTTCTGCTGTCCTGCTTGTTTTGGCACAGACTCAGTTTGTCTTGGACTGAGAGACGACCATCCGAAAACCAACGACCCGTACTGGAGTCTATGTGAGGTATTCATTTCCATAATCACACACAGACTTTTAATGGGGCTTGCGAAGAAGTTTGTGGCCTGATCTTTCTTTCTCACTCTCATCTCCTTATGTACATATGTGTTTTTACACCCATTTTCATTTCTTAATTAAATGGGTCTCCATTCAGATAAAAATATCAAATAACTGAGTTTGTTAATCCTGCCCAAATTCAGTGTGAATCCAGAAATCTGCGGCCTCGGAGTCCCGCTTTGTGTTTGGTGTTTATCTCTGTGTTTTTACTGCTCGTGTTTAATTTTGTTTGGACGTGATGTACAGTTTTTCTTAAGCTCTTTGGAGTAATTTACCCAAAATTAAAAATTCTGTTATTGTTTTTATTGTGGCATGAGGGCGAGTAAATAATGACAAAATTATTTTTATTTATGAACTGTTGCTTTAAGAAATGGATTATTTGTAGTGTATAATTAATAATGTGCTTGGATAAATCAAGCTTTGATTTCTCATGGTGGGGAAGGTGGAGATGATCTGGTCTTCAGATGTCTGCAGATGTCATGCCAAGACTCGAGTAAATTTTGGATCACAGCAGGTTGTTTGAATTCTCATCCAGCAGGCCATCTCAACAACTTCACTGAATTTTAAAGCTATTCGGCAGGCAGGCAGGCAGGCAGGCAGGTTTGTTAGTCTTTATGTCTGTTTCTCTGCCTTCCTCCAGCTCATTAAATACAACATCTCTTTCCTCCATCTTTGATTCCTGTCTTCGCTCCATGCTCTTCTCTCAGTCTTTCATCTTTCCTCTTTCAACATGCGGTGTAAAAATGCGCTTTTGCTCCGAGGGGCTGTTTGTGTTTAGAGGGGCTGTGTCTTCATCTTCTCTGTCTTTGTCTACACTGGTAGATACAGTATGTTTGAATCCAAATGTTCACCGTTTGTTTTTCTGTGTGATTTTCTCTGGAGAGAGTTTCTGTGTAGAGTCGAGCGTCTTTGCCAAGCCTGGCTTGCATTAAAAGAAGTGCGGAATACCAGATTTCAACCTTTTATCAGACAAAAACCTTCAGTTTTCTTACTGTAGACATAATAGCAAGAACTCAGAATCAAAATAAGATCAAATGATTCACACAGTGGCCCTGAAAATCCAACTGATATCAGCAGACAAATGATACTGAACCTTTCTCAGAGAATTTCTCTGCCTCTTTGTTATTTTTACTCAGCTGGTCCTAAAGTAATGTATTGATTGTGTGAGCTTTAAACAGGTTTAGTTTGTTATCTATGAAGATGTCCTTCTATGTCTGACAACCAAAAACTAATCAATATATTTTCTTTATTTTTGAATAGCATGTTTGTAGTGTAGTTCCACTTGATTTGATATTTGTTTACTTTTTCACATTTATTTCTTCTAAATACTTTTATTGGGCTACTGTGCTGTATGTATAGTGTAAGTGATGTATTTTAAAAGCATTTAAAAACATTTTAATATTCTACATAATTAGTCTAGCACAAGTGCAGTGTTAGTTATTAATGATATTTTTATGCTGAAATTCTGAACGGTGTGTGTGATTCTTTGTTTCATTCTCATTTTGTGTTTTATCACGCTTAATTTAATTAAGAATATGATGCAGTCTTTTCAGAAACAATTTTGTTTAGAAATTACAAAAGCATTAAGACTCAAGTAAGCAGAAAATAATATTTTGGCGTTCAGTTGTGGTTAAGTACCGACTTGTTTATTGTAAACTAAATATTTAATTGCTCCTTAAGGTAACTAAACATTTGTTCATTCATTAGTTGGCCTATAGCAAAAGCTAATTCTTTCTGCCAATTTGGGATCTCTCTCTCTCTCTCTCTCTCTCTCTCTCTCTCAAACAGGAGTAGTGCATTAATGATTAGGAAACATTCTGTTCTCTTTCATTATTTATCCTCTCAGCTGCCTGACACTTCTTTATCTCATTCCCATCTCTCTCTCACACTCTCTCTGTGACTGTATTATGAAGACATTACAGTTCAATTGTGTGTGTGATACAAGAAA
>JAZGTK010019992.1:0-11164 GCA_036877625.1 Ambastaia sidthimunki
GTGTGACCATCCCTAATAATAGAAAGCAAGGGGCCCGTCTAAATTGTTGTATGATTTCACATGGTTTCATTTCACCTTCCTGTTTCACCTTCCTCCAGCGGCTGGAGGAAACGTTACAATTTGGTCCCAGAGGTCAAAGACCTTTAGAGGGTCAAGCTGACTCTCTTGTTGGAATTAACAGACACTCTCTGATGTGACAAACTGCTTCTGCTTACTGAGAAAAAAGTGCCTAAAGGTCAGAGTGTATCTGACCTGTGTGAATAACCAGAGGGTAAATGTTTTCTAATCCTTTAACCAGCAGGAACCTTTTCTTCATCTTTTTTTTTAAAAGCTACGAGGCAGGACTACTAACAGTGATTTCACAATGGTTATCACCAATTTAGTGGTAGTGAAACCAGCAGGTCAGCTGATTAGTAACCGTATTAAACAAATTAAACAAACAACATTGACAAGTTGTAGAGACAAATGATTAAATAGTGTTTTTGTACACCCACATTAGATGTGTCAGATCAGCACGCCCACACCAGACATCACAAACAAATGCTAAAGCCTCTCTTACCAATCTAGTGCTCATACTCTGGTGTAAAATATAGTGTAGCTATTCTATGTGTTGCATTGACTCTTAAATTAAGTGTGGTGCTTAATTTAGAAGTGACTGGCAACCCAGGGGAAAATGTTACTGCTTAGAGCAGGGGTGCCCAGTTCTGGTCCTGGAGGGCCAGTGTCCTGCAGAGTTTAGCTCCGACCCTAAACAAACCAGCCTGTTTATACATTTTGAATAATCTTGAAGCTCTTGATTAGCTGGTCCAGGTGTGTTTGATTCAGTTTGGACCATACTTAGCTACACTAGATTTTACACCAGAGCACTAGATTGATAAGAGAGACTTTTTACATTTGTTTGTGACATCTGATGTAGGCATACTGATCTGACACATCTAACGTGGGTGTGAAAAACACTTTATTGCTTTAAGTATTGACTTTGTCTCTACTTAGATACTTCAGCTACTACTAAGAACAGAAGAACACTAAAAATACTGAAATTACTACAGCCTGCTTTTCAGTAGGAACATCTGAAAGCAGGAGACTCCAGTAGTTCTCCATCCAATCCCATTGAAAACCAAATGTGATATTAGAGCGATTACATTTTACATTTATATTTATTCATTTGGCAGACACTTTTATCTGAAGCAACTTACAGTAAATTCAAGGTTTTTTTATCAGTACTTGTGTTCCCTGGGATCGAACCCACAACCTTTGCATTGCTAACGCAATGCTCTAGCAGTTGGTGTCTATGTAGCTTACAATAATGAAGCATATTACCTCAACATTCACATTCTACTTGGAGCTTCTGTACACATGTGCTAATTAAGTTTACACTTTACTGCAACCTCCTACGCAACTGAAGAGCTGAATGCCAGCCCTGTAAAATGCCACAAGTAGGAGTAAAGAAACACGTGTAAAGTAAAGACACGTAAAATTGTCTGCCGTGTCGACTGCTGGTTTAGCACTCATTCGTTCTCAAAACGGCTGCTGGTACCTTTAAATCATGTTTGAAGGTGAAGATCTTTTACTATGATTAAGCACAGAGCTGGATCAGGAAAACAGCTATGAAACCTGGTTCCATATTTGCATAAAAAGACCAACTTTGCCTTGGGTTATCTGATAACTCTGCTTTCTGCATAAACACACAGGAGTTTTTTAAAATGCAGAAACATCTATATCACAGAGAAGAAGTTCGCCCACGGCAGCCGCAGACGAAGTCTGAAAAGCCTGGTGAACACCTACATCTAACAGAAACCACCGGTGTCTGTCTCACTGCTAAACCACAGCTTTAATGTCACACCCAGCACCATCTAACAGCCTGTGCAAGCCAGTCACTGCTGCATGATAAATAGAGTCTATGTGATAATCATTATCCTCACATACTTAAGTAGTCAATATTTAGACGCTTTAATATGTGTATAATGAAGGTTTCATAGATAACTATGTTTAAGTAGATTAAGATTAAAGATAGACTATCAGGGCTCAACAATTATTAAAAGTTTTTTCATTCGAATCATTTGTATGAAATTCATGTGCAATAATGGCTGAAAATTTAACAGCATGACATCTATGCGTTTATACACATACAAACACATGCCCATTCAAACACACAGTGTTTATAATGTATATGTGTGTGTGTGTGTGTGTGTGTGTGTGTGTATATATATACAGAGCTAATACAGAGCCACAGAGTAATTCTGTACAAAATACATGTACAGAGCTACAGAGCAATTCATTTGTTTCTAGAAATTCCTTGAGGAAGCATTCAACACATGTACAGCAACCTCTCTCTGAATGACGTGCAGTCTTTGATAAAATACCTGTGTAATTTCTACTGTCATTTCTGCTTTGATGTGGAGAAGGATGTTTAAAGGCACTAATAACAGTGTTAGCAGCAGACAGGGCTTGGAACACACACAATACTGCTTGGAACAGAGCAACCAACTAGACCTGCTCTACTATATTTCTTGGTAAACCAATTTGTTTGGTGTGGATTTGAGATTTTGAATTTGTGTTTTCAGGCAAAGTGGAAACCTACTGCAAGTAAAATGTAAAAATTTAAACGATGTCTTATTGCATATATATATTATATATGTGTGTGTGTGTGTGTGTGTGTGTGTGTATATGTCTTTATCATAACCCTATGTATTACACTTCAGCCTCTATCCTTTTCCCACGTAAAGGACATGAATGATACCTCAAGCAACATGGCTTGAAAATGAAAGTGCTTATTATTTTTTTATTAACTTTTCTTAGCCTTACAATGCTAAACAATAAAATAGGTGGACTAACACTGAAGGAGTGACATAAGGCATAACTAGGGCTGAAAATACTGTAGCGACTAGGGCGGACTTTTTTGACTTGGGTCAGTGAGAACCCACCTAGCAACCACACAGCATACCCCAACAACCACCCCAAAAACCCTAGCGACTGCTAGCAACACACCCGATCACCACACACATTTTCATTAGAATATTAAACTCATCTAGAAAATCTAGAAATGATGACACACTTTTGGAGTTATGATGCATTTCATTGTCACAGGATTCCGCTATATGTACTGATTTCAAACACATCTAATCTTTTGCATGAGTATGAATGGGTCACATTTGTAGACTTGAGGAGATGCTGGGAAACGTCTCCAATGCCTACTGCTGCCCTCTTTTGGAAGTAAAGGGGACTGTATTTCTAAAAAGATCTCTGGATTATCAAACAGTATTTTTATGCACAACCATAGCGTGTCAGAATGACAAAGGCATTTCTCTCTGAAATCTACCTTATCTTTGGGCTGGGGAGATAACAAGTTGTAATTATGGTTCAGCCAAGGGTGGCGCGACTAATGTCATTCATGGCCTCAGCACGGGATTCACAGAGCAAACAGAGGTGGTGGTTTTTCTCTGTGGCCTGGCTGAGTAAATAGATGAAGGTCCCTGAATAGAGACCAGATATATGAAACCACAGTCTCCCTTTTCATTGCGTGGAAGAACATGGGGTTATAGCTGCCAAAGGAACAAAAATACTACCAGCTTGTGGAATGTCTTGGCATTAGCAAATAGAGAAGCAAACTCATTATGAAAAAGAGAGAAAGGGAAAGGAAGCGAGAGATAGAGAGAGAGAGAGAGAGGAAGAATAAAAATCCCCTCAGGCTAAATGCCAGCAGCCTCAAATCAAACTCCTGCATAAAAGAAACCTTGAGCATATCTCATGGAAGCCACGAATCTCAAGTTCACCTAGCTACTCTTAAGCTGAGTCAACATTTTCTATTTCTCTATTTTGACCCACTCCATTCCTCACATTACGAATTGTTCCTTCTCTTGAACTCTATTTCTTGTTTCTCTTTGACTAAACTGAATGATAATCTGAAGTAAGCAATAAAGAAAAACACACATGACTAATTTTCCAGCCACAAAAAGAAACATCTATAATCTTTACTGTAATGGAAATGGATGGAATTTCATTGTCATACAGAACCACTGACTATGACACTGGATTTGGCGAACAGTGATGCTGATAATTATAAATGCCACATAAACATTCCTCGGCTTTAGACAAACAACACAACCAACAGGAAGGCAATCAATCTACCCTCTGAGATCTCTGCATATGACATGCCCAAGTTTTGTTGCCTTTGTTTACGGACATGTTTGCACTTGTTCAGGGAGACTGTGGAGGAAAAAGCTTGTTGATGGACGACCAATTACCTTCAGCCTCTTATCCTGTCACAGACTGAGATGAACCACATGACCTTTGAAGAGTCTTGTCGCCCGGGGTTGCCTTTGTTTTCTTTGGATGTGTTACACCAGGAAAAGTTGTAAATATGCTTTGGTTTTTTTTTAGCTTTAACAGCTCCCCTTTTAACCTGATTTTCAAAACAGAAGTTCTAAGATATTTCAAGCCTAAATCAGGATATGGTAAAGGAAGTCCTGCCTCCACCAAAGTTTCGTCAAATGTTTAATTTTTATTTTCATGACAGAGCGAAATTCCCTGCTTCTTGTTGTTGAGCAGGAATACCACAAAGAACAATTAAAAGAGTTGTGTCAGGGAAAAAGTGACTGCATGCAAACTGCAGCTAAATTTGGTTGTCACACCTTTTTAAATGCTTAATCCTGTTCTGTACACACTCTGTTACAGTTCTAATCCACATTAACGTTAATCATCACATTAAATTCATGTAGCATGTGCAGAACGAACATTTTTATTTCATTTTTATTTTATTATATTTTATTACTTTTATTAGACTAGATGTTTTGAATACCCAATTATAACTACATATTCCAACCAGTGCCATTTTGAGAGTGACTCCTGTATTCTGTACACACACATAACAATAATTAAGTTGATTCACTGTATTTACTGTACATAGAACTGACACTCCCAAAACCTTGTTTTAGGGATTGCCACTCCCGAAACCGCAGTGTGTACGTGGCTATTGTCAAAGCAAAACAAATGCATATAGATTTACACATCTGGTACCTATTGTTGAGGCTGTTATCCTTATTAGTATTATCAATCACTTTAATAACTGCACCATTGGAGGGGAAAAGAGATTTCATTGAGTGTGTATTTCTACTCCAGATTTACTAGGTCCAGTTTTATGTCAGCAGATAAAACAATGACAACAACCTTCCCTGTTTCATTAAAGAGGTTCAGTCAGGGATCTAGAGTGGAAAAACTCCAGAATGAGTCCAAAAACTTAAAACAAAATTAAAAACAAAAGCGAAATACTACTGAAAGCTTGCGGTCCCTTACTATGACTAAAGGGTGTTGGCCCAACACAGAGTATCTGGGTGAAATAATGGTTGACGATCCCTTAAGGGTAAATTTAATGTCTTTTACTGCATAGCATGACATCACATCAAGATAAAGCCAAAACACAGTACTACTGTAAACAGTACTTGACCAAATACTATTTTACTTTTGACGCCTCATTCAGTCCAAACTGTAAAAAACAATGCGTTAATGCCAAAAATGTCCCATTTAGCCTCTGCAAAAAAACCCAAAGAAGTTTGAAAACCAAAAATACACCAGTATTCATATGGACGATGGTTCAATTCACAACAAACAATTGACAACAAAACATGAGAAGATCTGCTTGGATGTTTTTTCTGTACCGACAGAGACACGGTCATTTGGTGACAAACACATCCCAAATTGAGCTGCAGTGCTCCTTGAAACAAACACCCCTCCACCCTCAATATCTGGATAGTGTCGACAGAGTCGAACAGATGAATTTGCGTTCTAGGCGCAGCTGACTCTGCCTGCTCTTGGCTTTATCCCTGGTTTTTAGAGACCTAAATTAGACACAGACAACAGACTCTGTGCCGAGGGTCAGGCCAAAGCCCGGGGGCGATATAGAGGACAAGAATATTCCAGCAAAGCGTATGATGAAAGGGCAGCATTCCTGTTTATGGAGGGTCTTTTTAGAGGGCTCAAGAGCAGCTTATAAACTCCCACTAATTTAATTAAGCAACGTTACAGCCGGCTGACTGGAGCCTCACGTGGAGAGAGAGAAAGAGAGAGAGAAACAAAGAGGAAGATAGGTAGTGAAAAAACAATAAGTGAAAAGGTGTGTTTTATCAGCTTTGCTCTTTGTTTGGAATTTCTACCGTTTTTACCTTTACAATTACATTTTACTTTCTCTACTGGTTATAAGCATGTCACAGGGTTGTTTACTGGCAATAGTTATGTGACGTCCATTGTCCTAAACTTAAAAAGAAACTTATTGTCTCAGTTGTGTATGCATGAGATCAGTTAAACCCTTAAAGACTACAGCATATGAATAGATACAGCATGACATAAAGGGTAACAGGTGCTTTACAAAACAAGATGAAAAAGATGAAAACAACTTTTTTGAAAGTGTCATTGTTTTGTTAGTTAATAGTGATTCTTTATTCATTTCTTAGCAGTTGACAATTTCCATTCTGTAGATTCACATTTTGTTTTATATATATATATGTGTGTGTGTGTGTGTGTGTGTATATATTTATACAATAAATATTTTGTGGCTTTGGTTTCTTGGTAACTAACATGATAGACACATTATATTCTACAAAAAAGTTGAAAAATAATCAATGCTGGGTTTTTTTAGGTGTGCGTAGACAGAGAACTCTGCCTGTTACTCTGTACTTTCACTTGTTTTGGTGCAGCGTATCACTGTCACTGAGCCAGTAAAATGATTTAGGTACACAGCCTCAGGTAGTGCTTTCTGATTCCAGCTTTCTTTTCCAACTAAGTCTCAATCACACTTCACAGGAAATCTGTGACTTATTCTGATCTGATTGCTATGGGTTTTCCCCCACAGCAAATTTAATTGTCTTTAAATGTGCAGATAGCCAAAACATACAAATATGTAGCACAGCTAAACATCTTGCTGAAATATAGAAGCAGCTGTAATGCCCACAGGCCTGAGGCATTAGCCATTCAATTGAACAGAAAATGATTCATGAGAAACCATCAGGCCCAAAGGGAGTCTGGGACCTGTGTCTTGCATTTCCTGAAAAGACTTTTGGAGGGAAAATTTTCAGGAATTCTGAAGAATAGGATTAAAACCTAGTAAAAGCTGTGATAAGAGCTATACATTTAGTAATAGATGAAGACATTATCATACAACATGCATATGAGTAGAAGTTATATATAGTATATATGAGTATATATCAACAAACTTGATTTCAATTTCTTTCATCACAGTTGTTATGATAAATACCAAAAAAAAACTAAAGATCCTTTTCAGACAAAGACGTTACCTCAGACCCATTATACATGACAAAAACACATCTCATTATATCTATAAGCAATTACTGTAATACTGTGGCAATCACAACAGAAACTGGGCACAGGACCAGGATGTTTCCAGCACTGGGTACATTCCACAGAGGGTAGCCATAAAATCCTTATCATACGTCTATCACATTAATGGCATATAGATGTGTAAAATGTTGGCCGCGTGCCAGTTTACAGACACAGAGCATGCTAGCGATAAACCCAAAATTAGCCTCTACACACACACACACACACACACACACATAGGTGAGGGGCAAACATGTACAGCCCAAAGCAATGAAAGGACTTTGTCATATTTATAGATGTTGTTCAAATCCATTAACAGAAAAGCTACATATTGTCTAAATGGTTTCAGTTTATAACTGACATTAAATATTTGCTGTCTGTTATCATGGCACTTTTGGGTTGCAGACATAGAGGAGACTCTAAATGATTTTATGATTATGTTTGGAGCCTACACCTGCATTGAACTGGGCAAATAACAGACAGTAAACCATAAGAATGCTGAATGGAGGAGTCTGACTTTCCCTGAGCGATGGGAAGTGCATTAGCAGATAGAGGCTCGCTCTGCGTGCTAGCAGACCACGGGAGTCCAAAGGCCCAGATAAGATTACTCCTCTTGTGAGCGGTGCAGGGCAAAATGGGGCAAGTCTTCACTCCAAGCCAATTTTTGTGAGGCAAACCATGCATCATGTACTGGCTTCCACCACTTAAACATATACAGTTACTTATAGTTACAGTTACTATAACTATAAATGGTTTGGTCTGCTCAGGGTCAAGCTGATTCTCATGGGCTGTGTTTACACCAAGGCAGAACAGAAGGCTAAAGCAGCCCTTATAATGAAAAAAATGGTATTTGTTCTTTTACTAATTTATACCGTTAAAAGAAGGAATAGAGATGGCACAAGTAGGAATCAAACACAGGAAACAACACATCTTGCGATATAACGTTATAGTCAATACAGCCAACAGAAACAAGACACGCTAATTGTCATGACAACAGCAACGTTTAAGGAGAAGTGATAGAGCATATCATTTACAATAAATTAGACACTGGGGGGAGGAGCTAATTTACAAATAGCAAATTACAGCATTTGATTGGATAAAAATCAGGATATTCCTCATCAATGTTCATTTTCCTTGGGGAAATTTCCATTTTAAATGCCTTAAATTTTAAATGTTTTTAGAAATGCACTTTGATATATGTGGTCTTAAAACTACAAAGCAATTTTGATACTTTAAGGTCCTGACTCTAGGCTGGGTTTGGGACAACATAGTATTGGTGGAATGTCACATGTGATGTGTCCTTGTGATTTGAGAACAGCATTTCTTATTGTGACAAAATACATTTCCAAATAAGTTTGAACATGGAACACAATTCTAAATCAAACTGGTGTAACTAAATACAGAGACCGTCATAAGTGATTTTCTAATGGTGAGTCATTCGTTCCTCAAACCAAAGAGCTCACAAAGATAGTGGGTGGTAAACATCAAAAAGTCTCAAATATGTCAATATGGCAATAATGACATGGCATTAATGATCAGAGAACCAGAACAGAGTAAGTTTTGATAGAACTTCTCTCCCATTTTGCAGCCGTTTTACTTTGATGGTAATTTGACTTGGAAGACCTTTACGGGTGTCCGTCTTCTCAAGGGTGGCATTAGACAAGGGTGGAAAAAGTGGTTGGAACTTTCCACAACAAAAAAGTTAGGAAAAGGGGAAAGGCCCAGTTGGCTACTATGTTTGTTGACTGGTCATCAAGTTGCCATGTCAACCGCTCTAGAATTGAAATAAGGAGCTGACCTGTTTATTCTATTACTCATCCCACAAAAGATGCATAAACACCCTGGGATTAAATGTTTAAAAAAAAAATGTAAGATGCTGCTAGATTTGGGTCATGAACTAAAAGTACAATAACAGTAGCAGACAAGATACTGTAATAATAAAGAGTGTAAAGAAATTGCTAATTTGTGGGGTATTTGCTAAAAATACAACCAGGGAGCCCTTAAAGGGACAGATCATCCAAAGAGAAAATTATATCTGTAAATAAAATCTGACGTTTTTTACTTGCCCTTGTAGGGTTGAAAATAAAAAAGTGTATTTCTGTGCCCTTTACATCTCCTTTACAGAAGGAGCCTTTTGCATTCCTAAGCCCACAGAGATTATTGGCAGAGATGTGTGTGTATCTGGACTCTGTACAGTACATCATGGTACATCATAGAGACAACTACTGCTAATGGTTCTATGATGTACTTGGGCTTATAACTTCTATTATCTATCCCTCAAGTGATATTCCTCCTACACACTTAATTGTACAAGCATTATCAACCATTTCATGTATCTACATTGTAATCATGTCAAGTATAACCTCAAGACTGTTAATAAATCCTTCCTCTTGCAAACTAATTCTGATTTAATGTTAATATTTAAATGCTACTTATTGTAATACAATACAGTCACATATATAATAATGCTCTTTCATGTATTTGGTTATTGTAACTGTACTTATTTCCATTGTTGGTTTAGAGTGTGGTAATCGGGAAGAAACACAAAGATTTACACCATCATGTTGTTTCTTTAGGATTTTCAGCATTCCTTTAGCATGAAAAAATTCCATTAGCCACAAAATTCCAATCCTATATGACTTACTTTCCTCCATGGATCTCAGACTTTGTGAGAAACAGAAAAAAAAAATAATTCTTGCTAATCTTTGTTAATCTTATGTAAGTTACAAATTATGTTGGTTTTATGACAAATTGCTTGTTATGTCACTTATTTGTAAGTCACTTATTTAAGCATGATATGAATGATTAGTTTACAAAGTCCTTGCCCAAACCACCTTATATTAACTTACTGGTTAATAGCTAGATGTCTTCACAGTGTATTTATGTATGGTACTTCTTTATTCTTTTAGAGCTCAAATCCCAGTTATGGAAAAGAGTGGCTAGGTTATTCTTCAAAAATCCACCTTTTGTGTTCTAAAGAATCACACTGACGTGGAGTGAGTAAATGATGACAGAACGTTTTATTTTTGGACATGCCCTTAACAGTAACACATGGAATAAGCATAAATATGTTTGACTGCTTCTTAAGCAGTGCGGCACCATGTTGCAATTACGCCACTGCAAGGCCCTTAAAACACTGCCTGTTTTTAGATGGTTTCCAATGACAGATTTATTCTTTATTAATGATAATGATACCCCAGCCACTCTATTTTCAGCCAGTCTTGGTTATTTCCAGACATATTTAGCACTGGCAAATCCGGGTGTTTTATTTCCACAGAATAGTTGAGGCTTAAAATCCAAGCTGAAACCACAGACCACACTATGGCACTACGTAATGCCTGATTAAAGAGGAAAAAAGTGGAGGCAGAATGCGTATAAGGCAATCCCTTCATTCTGTATACCGATGAAGCAAGTGGCTTGTCAGCATTACCAACCCCAAATGAGCTTAGCACACAGTGAATGGAGGCCGGTTGCCAGGTTTTTAGGGTAGAGGTATGTGCAAATACACAGTATGTGATAAAGAAAATCAAGACATCCACTCACTTCTCAAACACTGTCATGTACCGTCAGGATCTTTTTAAAATTTCCTCTGGAGATGATCAATCTAAGGCCTCACCATTCTGAGCATGTGACTACCAAAAAGCTGTTATACAGCACATGTGACATCATAAACAAACCTTTATGATGTCCTAGCTCCTGAGCTATCATAACTGAAGCAGTTAGCTGATAAAATCTGATACTTAAAACTTAATTGCATGCATATAAAAAACATGGCCATAATCTCTCTGCGCTCATTCACTGGGTGTGTCACAATCAAATCCCTAGTTTAACAATT